>CM052120.1:13319491-13351913 GCA_028454245.1 Halictus quadricinctus | reverse complement strand
TAAAATCCTTTGATGTTGGTGTGTTTTATAGAACTTTTACTTAATTCCTCGTCAGCCGAAACTGTTTTGACTTACTCCATTTTTGCATTAAACTGCTCAAATTGTACTGTGGATCATGCAAATCTACATTTTGATAGAATCCAAAAATAAATCCAGTGAAATATTATTCCCTTCGTTGTATTGATATTTAATTCGTTGTTGAACTTCATATTTTCAAAGATAACACGTAATAAATATATAAAGGTTTTTAGCCTAGTTGTAGTTAGTATACTTCGTATAAATTTACAATAGTTTTGATAATAGAAATTAAGGAAATGAAGATCGAATGACGTTTGATTTTTGCCAATATTGGTTTGTTCGACTCTTATTACAATAATAATTGAAGATTATTATTTGACTGCATCGACTGACCAAATACATATGGGTGGGCAACATTCTCTCCAAAATATTCGTTCGCATGCGAACAATGCATTATTATGCGGTACGGTAGCTCCGTTAACAAATGCAAAAGGCGTATTTATACGGTTGGTACATTTTGGTATTTAAACCACATTCGTTGAATTGTTACATTTGCACAATTCAATTTTGATAGTGAGGCAGGTTTTCGTTATTCTTCATCATACACAGAACGCGAGTTACAGTGATCCTTAATAATATTCGGACACAAAGGACACACATTTTGGGCGTTGGCATAACAATTAAAATAATGACCTAACAGAGTAGTAATGGGTACAATTTTATTGAACGTTGAACACAAACTTTGCTTGTTGACCTAAGAGTTACAATAGTGACCTAAGAGGACATTAATTGGTACAATCTATTTGAACATTGTACATAAATTTTGGGTGTTCACATAAGAGTTAAAGGTGTTGGGTTCTTGCATGAACCATTAGGTTATATTTTGAATTTATTGAAGATGCTCCCTACTTCATTGTAGCTTTCTCTGCTTCGATCCCGAAAAAACCCTGTTGACCGTTATGTGCGTCCGATGACGTTCCGGCTATTATGAGGGTCAGTGCCATAAAAATTTCTCCGTTACTGACTTCTGCCGAACAGAAGTGCATAGCTCAGTTCTGCACGAGCACTGCGAGCGAAACGGTTGCTGAGTTGACAGCACCGGCAAGAAACACTTATATTCAGTTTTGTCTATTAATAAATATTCTTTCTCGCTTTGGAAGCAAACTCTGTTAATTATTAAACAAAAGGAATGACCTGACAGGACATTAATTGGTACAATTTGACGTAACAGAGTCCTATTAGATACAACTTTATTGAACATTGTACACAAATTTTGCGTGTTGACATAAGAGTTAAAAGACTGACCTAACAGAGTCTTATTGGGTACAACTTCATTGAACATTGTACACAAAGTTTTGTTATTAACATAAAAGTTGAAAGAATGACTTAATAGAGTATTAAAGGGTACAATTTTATTGGACATTGTACGCAAATTTAGGGTGCTGACATAAAAGTTAAAATAGTGTTCTAAGAGAATGCTAATGGGCTTCGCTGTATGTCAATCAGACAGATTGCGTCATGCGAGCACCATGCCACGGAAGGCTTGGATAATTTGGAGTTGGAGCGGTGCGCAGTCAAAGGACCGGAGCCCCTAACTCGATAATGAAGATTCTTAGAGCCCGCGATCCTACAATTCATCGAACAGCTTGGGACGACGGAAACGTTGATAGATCAATCAGAGTAAAGGACGAAACGCGCCATTGAATTCGTCCGATTGGAGCTATCGGTGATGAAGTGCAGTTGAGCTTTCGACGGAGAGCGCTCTTCTCCGCAAAGATAACTCGTAGTAGGACCCACGGCGTAGGGGTGGGGGTGTGGGGAGGCGTAGCTAATGAAAAACGTCTCTCGGCGAAGGATTGGATAAAAACCGCGACAAAAGCGGGCGTAAAGCTTTGAAGTACAAGCTTCGCGGGATAAAGCTTGCCGCCGACAATTTTTATTCCGGTCGACACGCGCGTAACTGGCTCCCTCATCCTCGACGTATGATGAAACAAAGAAGAATCTCTCTCTCTCTCTCTCTCTCGGGGAACGGTATAAGTTCCTACTTGCGGCAAATGTGATTATATCGATCGTCATTGTACAGGCACAAAGAGCCCCGGCGATAAATGGACGAGAGTGTGCTCGACGAAAAACGCCCGTGAATCCTCACTGCCGAAGAAAAATGTAATAAAGCATGGGCCGTTACCGCGCGGTGTACACGCGTCGGAAGAGAGAAAGAAATGCAGAAAGAACGGAGGAGGGAGAGAGAGAGAGAGAGAGAGAGAGAGAGAGAGAGAGAGAGACCGATGCCTATTTTCTTTCCGTCTTCTTTCGTTTCCCGCCGGATGAATGTAAATATTAAAATGCAAGGACGCTCGGTTGATGCCGAGACGGAAAGGGAAAACGAGATTTCACGGGGCTTAATGGATCTTCGCGGAGAGAACATTTGCATTTCTTGATGGCCTTTCGCGTGCGCGCGACGTGACGCAAACCCGCGTGACACTTGCCGCGAAACGCGACGGATTTCGACGAATCGTATTTACCCGAAGTTTCTTTTCTGTTTTAATTCCCGTGCCGCCCGACCGGCCAGATTTCGCCGGTTCTTTTATCATCGCCCTAATGGAACGCGCGAACAACTTCGAATGACGGTTCCGTGCTTAATGCTTCCGTTAATCTTCATCCGATCGCTGCGCCTCGCATTGCTTTCCAAAAAATGTGTTTGAAGTTAAACAAATTATTCGAGAGTTCGCCTGTCTGAAAGTGAAATCCGATGCACAACAATTCGTCCATTTGTTCGCGTAATTTTCAATTACAGGCTGAATGTAGAAATGTACGGTGCATATGTATCAGATCATTTCTATCGCATTTGTTTAAACTATTTTTAGCAATTCAGTCGGCGCAGTTAGAACATGAACTTGGAGATTTTGTACGGAATTTTGGCAAACGAATGCAACAGTATCCTGTAAATGAATATGGTCTTGGATTTTTGTGAAATTTTATAAAAATTTTGTAAAATTAATATTTAAAATAAACACTTTAAACACATTACGTAGCTTCTAAATCGTTATACATAATATTTCTAATTTTCAAATTTAAAAGTAGCCAGTTGTGACAGAATGTATCGACTTAAAATTTTCCTCTATCGTATCCATAAAGTAAACATATTCTTTTATATCCTCCAAATTTTATTCTGGAACTTTTCAATAATTTAATTCTGTTCTCCCTTCTACAGAAAGGTTTACTCTTACAACAAAACGTTTTGTTTATTCAGACTAGCATTGCTGATTTAGTATAGAAAGCTTGTGACAAGGTGCACTCATCATTTCAGTAGAACAAGCTAGCATATATCCGACCGGCATTTCTTCTCTGCTCACCTTTCTCGCCCTTCTTATTTTTTTAAATTAATTATTACTTCATCGTTCGTTAATGTTCACGGATTATCTTAACTCGTAATACTCACAATACATGATAATTAGACTGCGGATATTTATGCAAAATAAAAATTTCCTATCTGAATTGCAACAGAGTGGAGTAAAGTAGAAAGTTATTTTCTTTCTTAATATGATTAGTAGGTTGAAAATAATGCAACAGGCTTTTAAAATTTTTCTAATGTTTTTACTGTTTTAAAATACGCCTACCCATTTTTGTCATAAATGCATAAAATCCGCAGTCTAATGATAATATGTTAATTGTGTGGGCCAAGGTAATTGGTGGTGAAACGACTAATTTTTGTTGTGCTATCGGATTAACACAGTGTATGCGGGTTATTTCTAACGATCTGATTCGTTAGAGAAAGGTTTTGAAAAATTATTTTTATATTACTAGTTTACTTAATCCTTTTTATTTCCTCATCGTGAATTTATCTTCACTATCATTATTTTATACAAGACAGAAATAAATAGAAATAAGTTATAAATAGATAGAAATAGACATAAATGGAGTTACATGTCCATGTTCCAAGCAACAATATACGGAAAACATCCTAGTACAGTAGAACCTCGCTAGTTGCAACCTGCTTCGTTGCATATTTGCAGCTCTCGCCACCAAGTGTTCAAGGTACTGGAATTCTAATTATATCTGGTACATCTAATTACTCTATTGATTGCAAAAATGCCGTGATGTAAGTGATTGTTACGTTGAACCTTTCTCTTCAACAAATAAAAGCACCGACTTAGTACGACAGTAACGGTGTCTTACAATACAATTATTTAAATCGAAATTTCTCCTAAATTATTAACTTTCCGACATAGGCAGGCTTTTCTTCAACGAATGTCGAGCTGCATCGGTCGTTACATTAAAAAATATATCATTCCACTTAAAGAAACAAACTTGACCTTCACATAACCTTCACGCGTTCACTCGCGAAAAAACTGTCAACAGAGATGTCAAAATCGAGCGAGACACCATTGTATAAAACTTAATAAATTAGCGGAGCGTCCTATCTCCTTTTCCCCCAATTGTATGCGCGAAAATTCGCAGTTCCTCCGCAACGAAATCCGCAAGCTCGTCTACTAAAAACCGAACCGGAAAACCAGCAAGAAGCGTCGCGACGCGTCATTCGCGTCGTAAACCGGTGGTTCTACGTGATCCTCGTGAACGTCTTCCCCTGAAACGCCGCAATCTGTCACAACATTTTCTGAAGATGTACTGGCGACGAAGTCGAGCTGTCAATAACTTCGTTACGTGCGTTCGTCGACGTATCCGTGTGCTCCTTGGCGGTCGTTTTTCCCGACGCGGCCGGAATGGCCGGTCGGATGGCGAACTATAGGAGGATTTTATTAAACCGCCCGCCGTATCGAACTGCAGTTCCAGGATATTATTGTTTCGGCAGGGATATCTCGGGCACGGAAGGCCGTCGTGTTCGAGCGGAAAGTGGTATCGCGCGAGCACGTGCGCGCCGAATATATACGTAGGAAAGTTGATGGCCGCTTTCGCGTGGAACGCTCGGAAATCCCTGGGAAACTTGGCTGCGCGGGGACGACGGTGGTGTAACGGCAGGGGAACGAGAGGGAGGGGGAGGGGGAGAGAGAGAGAGAGAGAGAGAGCGTAAAGGGCACGGGTTCAACCGGCGCTACATGCATTCCAAACTTTCAGGATTGTCGGCCACGTTTTCATTCCCGGTGCTCGAATTTCGTGAGCAAAATATTCTAAGCGCCGCGCCGTCAAAGTTTCGCGACAATAAAGAGATCAAAGCGCGGGCAGTCTATGCGGGCAACAAGAGAAAGACATCGAACGAAACGCGCGTAACCCTCTGTCCTCTGCGCCAGAAGGGTTGGATTGTTCGGAATCTTTGACCTGTGTCGTCGGCGAGAAGAAAAATAACAGGCGACAATTAAAAATATCTGTGCACGTCGCGCAATGTTTCTTTCATTCTTTCGTCTTCGCAGTTGCGACGCCAATACACAACTTACTTATACATTGTCGCCAAATTGAGACTTGTGTCCCTACTCAACTTCCCCTTCCGCCACTGCCCGGTCACGTGACGCGTTCCGTGTCCGTCGTTCATGTGTCACAATGTCACATGCGTAACTCGGCACTGGCAAAGCCTTTCCCTCTTTCCCTCTTTGACCCTTTTCCCCTCAATTCGTGCTACCTCCCCTCGCTGGACACTGCGAACTTACTCGCTACAGTGAATTCTCGATATATGTCAATAACATGGGTCTTGCCAGCATCGTGTATCGTCCAGGAGACAACCGAGCCGCGTTTTCTTTACACTCCTCAGTCTCTCACGGAGTATACCCCGTGGAAGTGGAGATAATTCCGGGACGTTTATCATCGAGGTCTTGCCGACATATATAGAGAAATCACTGTATTCTGTATCTTCACGAGCGGTTTGTTGACACTCGCTCGAAAGTCATTATGGAAAACATTAGTTACACGTTGGCCATCACACTAGTGTCCACAAAGCAATTAATCTAATAATATAGGAATAGAAAGGACAAGATTAATCACAGACCCTAAATAAGTTTGTTTAGCAGACTGTATTGGAGGATTTAAAAAATTAATTTTCAAGTTTGATAAAAATATAGAGAAATTAGCCATGTATAACTAATGTGGCAATCTAAGTATCCATCCATAGCTTTATTTATCAATTTTTGAAAATAGATTTTTTAAGGTACTTCTTGCAGACGTGTTAATCTATCTACTGTTCTTAACGCGGCAGCTGTTCATTTAATTCACTCGTCAGAAACGGAGTAAATGAATAGCGATTTTGGTACACTGGGTCAAAACAGACCCAGACTCCACTGTCGGGGGATTAAGAAGCCACGCATTTGTTCCAACTTGGAACATTTCGATTTCGAAAAATATGATAGTCTTTTATTTATTTGAAAAAAAAAACTATGATGTTTAGGAACAAATTCCTACGACGAAAACTAGATAATTGTGTCAAGTGTGCCTGTAAAAAATTTCAAAGAAATCGATCCAATAGTTTTTGAGATATGATGGTTACCGTTTTGAACAACCGTCTCATAAACATGGTTGCCACACGACTTTTATTGGATATTTTTTAACGAAAATTTAGTATTCTGTAGATAAAAACGTGACACAACTTATGTACTAAACGTTTTCCTAATATAACCTTTTGTGCAAATAAAAAAAATTCTCAAAGTCAAGCACACTTTTCGACCTCCCAGGTGTATGTCCCCCGTTAAGTCTGCCAAAATGCGAAATAATATTGTACTGCATCTTCACATCATTATCCTGAACTGTAAACACACGTACGAAGTTGTGATGAAATTCGCAATGAATTAACGGTTCGAATCAACTTCGACAAGCCGACAAAAACAAAACAGTTCAACTCGCAAAACATCCTCGAACGTTCGCTGAGAATCTCGAGCTTCGCCAAAACTGAAACCACCTAGAAAAGCACTCCGCTAAAGCGGCATTCCACTTGGACTCGGAGCAACGCAAGCAAACTTCAAAACCCGTACCAATTTTTCGGAGTATCTCCGCGCGGATCAAACGCGCCGACAGGTCGTCGGTAACGAGGGCCCCTTTAATCCCAGGTGAAACGAGCCAGGGCGGGGGGAGAGAGAGGGGGAGAGATGGTGCGGGAAGAGTAGAGAAAAATGATTGTGCGAGATGATTAGAAGACGCTTATGCAAACTCCGTCGAAACGACGCTCGTCCCGATCGTTAATATCCCGTAATCTCGAGACGAACGAACGTGACTGCCCCCGCGCCGGTGGCCCGCTCTCGTCTTGGAGCCTCGGGAATTATGGATGCGCTCCACTTCCGGCAACGCGCGAAACGCGGAAGCGCAATGTTAGCGTCCTCCTCGCCTCTCGGTTCGCCGAGGTTCCTTCCGGTGGAGAGCGTAGGCGCTGGCCCCGCGTCTCGCCGCGTCGAAGTTGGCAACAGCATCTGGAGCGTTAAGACGAATGAGCGATGTGCCGGTGTCTTGCGGTATGATGGATCGCTCAATACCAGCCAATATGCAGTATTGCGCGCGCGGCGCGTAGTGTGGCAAACTGGTATCCATGCATCAAATCGGCGCTGGTCGGAAGGCCTGCTCCCGTGTTACGTCTCGGAATCCCGTTCTGTAACATGGCGACGCGACGCGACGCGACGCGACGCCATCGTTCACCAGGAACCGATGGGTTCTTGTCGTCCGATCACGGCCCGGATGGACCATGGGCAGACCATACGGCGTTATCCGGACTACACCGGACTCGCGTCCACTATTTTCCATTCTACGTTCCGTCTTGGCGAATCGATACCGGTCGAGAAATTGTCCGGCACGGATTTCGTACGGTGCGCCACGAAGATGCTGGTCGGAGCCAGCACCGAACAATTCTGTGGGCGTGCTTTGTTTCGGGTGCGGCCGAGAGAGGAGAGGAGAGGGACAGGAGTGCCTGCAGATTGCGTGGTCGGTGTAAATGATACCGTTTGACCTGATTATACCCGAATCGTATCTTTCTCGAGCGACTCCGTTCCGCCGAGCCGACTCACCCCCGCAACGGCGTCCGTTTTTCGCGAATCTCATCCGTCTGATTCAGGCGTCGGATGACGGTGTTCACCTGTGAATTTTCCGGAGTTCATTTAACACTAGAACTACCGAGCAATAAATGCGACTGACGTATATTGCTTTGTAACAGTGATAAGACTCTGCCCATTCAGACTTCATTCATTAAAAAATTTCCGATGAAAACATTTTTACAATTTCAGTAATTGTAAAAGAAAAAATTAGGAACAAGTCATTTTGACTCGTCCGGTAGTTCTAGTGTTAACTTTTCAGCTTGCGGCGAATTACGATCGGCGGCGTTCGATCTATTGTATTATCCGGCAAAGTGGCTGCGGCGCGGAGTAGTACTTTGAATATAATGTACCAGCAATCAGCATGAATTTTGACTATACGGATGTGCTTCCGAACAGAGGCTTGAAGTCGGAATGATTATTGCACTAATAAGGCTATACCGAAACTAGTATAATACCGCAAATCATTACGGTACCGAAATTTATGAATGTCGAAATCGTTGCAGTACCGAAATGTATGAACACCGAAATCGATACAATGCCGCAACCGGTATACTACTCGAATCGAAATAAATACCGCTATTCTTCGGTTTTACTTTTGTTTAATATTTTCAATCTATTCATTTTGAATTTATTCGTAAATTCTTCATTTACGGAATTTTAAAACCACAATACATCAATTTTAAAACGACTATACATAAATTTTAAAATCAAGTACATCTTAACGTGGTATATTAATTTAGTGAACAAGTTCCTCTGATAAGTATATAAAACCGTCATAATATTAATGAACAATATTATTAATTTTAATGAATCACACTTAGTGTTTAATAATAGCAAGAAAAAGTGGTATTCGCAAAGTGATGTCACAACAATGTATGGAAGTATACGATATGTCAACAATTGTTAATTGTAATATCGTATTCCCTTCCACTCGCAAACATAGTACTTATATTACCAGTACTTATATTATATTATGTAATTACTCTGATTTCAGTTTCATAGCAATTATTATACTGCATATCATGTTTGCTAGTATAATATCGATAATATAATAATACTTGTTCTAAATCTGTGCTTTAAAATACTTTCGAAATTACAATAAATGTTATTACAATTATAGGGAAACGCAAAAGTTACCGATAAATATTGGCACATATACCGGTATTTTTATATGGTGGTATGATATCTGTGTTTTTGTATTTCGGTTTCTATAAGGATTTTGAAGGTACATCCGAAAAATACTGTGCTTAAAAATACTTTAGAAATTATGATAAATGTTATGACAATTATAGGGAAACCGAAAAAATTAATGATAAATACTGGTAAATATGTCGGTGTTTTTATATGGTGGTACGATATCATACCGGTATAATAATAACCGAAAACTACCGGTATAATGCTTTCGAGACGTCCACGCGTGCTTCGTTGTTAAAGTGAAGATTTTCGCTTAACTGCACGCATACGTTGTTCCGTGATGAAATCGTTAAACTCTGATACGTTGGTCTTTCGTGGTCACGCGAAACCGTTTACGACTGTTTAACCTCCCGTGAACGCAATAAACGAAATTATCGTAGGAAATGTATGAAAGTAATGAGATGGTCCATAATCATCAAATGAAATTGGGGATGAAGTATGGTGATACTACTGGAAAACGGATGGTCCAGTGCAATACAAATATAACGAGCGATTTATGATCGGACAAGTAGAATATGAATGACCTCCGTGGTCAGACGAATGGAACGGGCGCAAACTTTGCTTGACAAATGGAATAGAAATGGTTTACGATCAGGTCTTTCGTCAAATAAGTAGAATAGGGGGGGGGGGGGGTATGTGGCCAGACAAGTGGAATGGAGATAATCTTCGATCAGACAAGTAACATAGGAGTTATATGTGGTCAGACAAGAAGAATAGGAGCGATATATCAGCAGACAAGTAAGGTTGGGATTATATATGGTCAAACAAGTAAAATCAAGTTGATTTATGATAAGACACGTGGAATATGAATTACTTATGGTCGACGAATAGAATAGAAATGATCTACGATCAGGTCTTGGGTAAAATCAGTAGAATGGAAGGTATGTGGTCAGACAAGTGAAAATGGTCTTTGCTAAGACCAGTAAAATAAGCGATATATCATCGGACAAGCGAAATCGGGATTCACTATAATCAGACAAGTGGAATAGCGATGACATATGATTAGGTACGTTGAATATGAACAACCTACGGTCAAACAAGTGGAATAAAGGCGGTATATTTCTGTATACTTCAAACAAGTGAAATAGGCATGGCAGACAAGTAGAATAGGCGTAGTGTATGGTCAGACATATAGAATAGGAGTAGTTTATGGCCAGACAAGGAGAATAGGAGTAGTTTATGGCCAGACAACTATAATAGGAGTAGTTTGTGGTCGGACAAGTAGAATAGGAGTAGTTTATGGGCAGACAAGTAGAATAGCAGTAGTTAATGCCAGACAAGTAGAATAGGAGTAGTTCATGGTCAGACAAAGAGAATAGGAATAGTTTATGGTCAAACAAGTAGAATAGGCGTAGTTTATGATCAGACAATCAGAATGGGGCGATTATGGTCAGATAAATGAAATGATGTGTTATAACATGATGTGTAAAACACAGGCAATCTGTATTGAAGACAAGTTAAATAGGAATGATCTACGACTAGGCAAGTAGAATGTGACAGTTTATGGACAGACATGCGGAATAAAGATTGTCTTTCATCATACATATAGGATGGGAGGGATCTATAGTTAGATGAGTGGCATGAGAATTGTCTATGGTCAGATAAATGAAATTGGAATGACCTATGTTCAGACGGGTGGAATCGAATAGGGTAGCATTAAATTGGTCACTGTAATGCAGATGCAATTAGATATCTGGAATAGTGACTGTCTGAGATTAGAATAGGAATGACCTGATTAGACGTTTCGACCGCAGTTTCAAAAATGATATATGTATTTTGCTAACAACTTTAATGCAGTCAAATTTATAATATCAATTGAAGAACACTTCTTATGCGAACATTTATTACAATCCTATGATGTAATAAAAACAATTTATCATTTATTTTTTATAAAATCATTACGATTACAGTAAATTATAATGTTGGGATTGCGTATTATTTAGCTTGGAAAAACAAATTGAAAAACGAGGAATACGCACCTCTAGATAGGCGTCTGATACTGACACCTGTCTGATACTACAGGGTGGGCCGGAAATCATAGTACAACCGGCCGGGGGGGTCTCTACGTATCAAAATGAATAGAGAAAGGGGAATAACATTAGTTTGTTAGACGCTACGTTTTCGAGAAAATCGAGCTCAAAGATCCGTCGAGTTCGCGTACATTAGTATAAGCAAGAAGTAGAATTGGTTTGTCGTGATCAGACGCGCCAGACGAATCTTGACTAATAACACGCGTATTCGTTGCATTTTCACACTCAAATTTTTCGAAAACGAAGCTTCGGATGAAACAATGTTATACCAAATTTTTTTCTTATTTTGTTACGTAGAATCACACCCTGCCCGGATGTACTACGATTTCCCGTACATGTTATGATCGTTGCGGTTAGAATAAATGGAGCTGGTAAATTTCAAGAAATAAAGTCAGCGCACACTTAAATGTTGCTTTTCGCATGAGTAAATACAGTGAATTCTCGATATATGTTAACAAGACGAGTCTTGCCAGCGTTATATATCGTCCAGGAGCCATACCCAAGCCATGTTATGTGAACACTTCTCGGCGTCCGAGGCCTCTCGCAGGGTATATTTTGCGGTAGTAGGGATAATTCCGCGACATTTATTACACGGGTCTCGGCGACATATATAGAGAAATCACTGTATGGAACAATTCTCTGAATTATTCCTGCTAATTTCCTTATTTAGTATTCACCCTCGCCGAGTATGCTTGCGAGTCTTCCGGACAGCAGCGTGGCTAATTATGTGAAACGCTTTATCAAGATCCGTATCAAAATAAAAGTCCTCCGAATATGATATCGCGTGTAAGGCGAGCCTCGTTATACATAGCAATGTAAGTGCACGCGCAGGATTAAAGCAGGAACGTTAGATATGTTCGGGACTATTGTTGCGCGTAATTGGATAGGAGATCAGCGCCGTAGTGTTACCGGTAACGATGCGTTACGTGTGGTTCATTCGAAATGCGCGAGATAACGGTTTGCTTTGCACAGTGATCGCGATCGCGGAAATTTCTTCGGGAGGTGTCGTACGAATTCACCTTCACGCAATCACGCTTTTAACCGAGGGCTCGCGAGAGCCAACCGGGGTCCAACAAAAACGCGACGTGTAATTATTCCATTCGCGATAACCCGACGGAACGGCCACGCTTATTCCAGTTTATTTTGAATTCGCAGCTTTAATTGCGGGCTCCACGGTGTCTACTAATTGTGGCTGTACAGCGAATTCGTTTTAATAATACCGCCGCTGATTGCCACGCTGATACCCCCGAAGACTTTCATTGACATCATATTTCCCACCCTTTACGGCCTCTGTGACTTCGCCTCGCAGTGATGTTCGCACAAAAACCAGCACTCGAATAAATAAAAATCCATTCGAGCCCACTTACCGTAAGGCAGCCGGCAAACAAACTGGTTAAATGACCACCATTGTATTAAATTAACCCCTTCAGACGTCATTTATTCGTTTCAGAATTATCAACACTCTTTGGACATTCGGTTTGGGATCTATGGGGGGGGGGGGATGTGTGGATCGCAGCTAATTGATGTTTGTATATACGGAGAATTTGTCTCAGTTTTTTTTCGCAATTTTATTGGAATATTTTCACGTGTGCCAATTTATCGTCGGAAACCATTTACTTTATTATTATTATTTGCAACGAATTACGTCAGTGCAAATGGCGAGTAGTGATTAGACATTGTTACCCAATAGTTTGACACGTTACCAGCAGATGTTCAAACTGTATTATCAATTAACCCTTAGCATTCGAGTGGCGCCTGTTTATACAAAATATTTTTTACGTTATTAAATTTGTTTGTATTTAATAAATTACTAAACATTTCAGTATTGTACGAGTAAATTGCACCGTTTTCGTATGTATAACATGAAAAGAAGTATATAGAAGGGAAATATTCTAGGTTGGAAGAAATGTTTCGTTGTGGAGTTAAAATAGCTTCGAGTGCAAAAGGTTAACCCTACAATGACACCCTGTCATTCTTTGGCAATCGTCGGAGATTAAAACTAAAATTATAATATCCCAAATATTGTATAATACTCTTGAAACATTCTTTTTCCTTCCACACCTTCAGAAACGACAACTGTACAATGTATTAAACTTTCTGTCTAAAATCGTTTCAATATTCTAATGTTAAAATTTAAATAAAAATTTTAACGTGTCTGCGAGAAACCTCGCTTGTCATTCCAGGGTCGAAAGTGGTATCCCAAGATTCCCGAGGAAATATATTCCAAATGTGCTCGAATTGCATGTAAACAGCGTAACGATTCCATCCGGCAATAACGGTTTCGCGCGTGACGCAGCAACCATAAGTCGTCGTCCGGACCGTTGAACGCGCGCCTCGCAGCGAAATTACGAGTTGAAAAAACATTACCTATTTCGCGCAACTAACAGGGCGAAACAGAAAACTTTTAATGGGCGCAAAATGAATCGGCTATTCCGCGGTGCCGTTAGGAAGCCATAAATCCGCCGCTAAAAACGAAACTTTTTCCTTAAAAGAGTTCCCGGCAAAAATTTATGTCCAGCCCACAATAGACTTTTCTGCGAAACCGTATCAAAGCCGGTGAATCGCTATGGTCGACGGCCGAGGAAATAAGGGGAATAGCGAAAAATGTCTATCGCTCACCGGAACGTCATCGTGGTCAGGGGCCTGTAGCTCTTGTGGCTGTTGATGTCGTGCATAGGCGTGCCCCAGAAATCGTCCTTGAGCACGCTGGTCCACGGCGTCTGGGCAAGAACATCCTTGTTCCTGACCACCGCCGGTATATCGTCGTGCACGAAATCACCGCCCAACGCGTTCAGGTAACAGCCAACGGCGACCAGAGCAACGGTCGCGTAAATGCACCATCCAGGCGGTTCGTTTCCCTCCGCGGCGTTGCATCCGCTGCGACCGAGCCTCTTGCTCGTCTGGCAGCAACAGCCGTTATTGCGTCGTCTCATGACTCACTAACTACCGCGTACTACAACACCGTACCGCCGCACAAAAGGGGGTAAACGTTCTGCCGCGATTGCCGAGTATGATCACTCTCATGGAGCCAAGCACGCTTTCATACGCCGCTATCTGCCGCGCTGATAAATCCCACCCGAACAACCGGCTCGCTGTGGCTGACCGTTCCACGGTTCGATCGCTGATCGCATCTCAATGACCGCGACGCCGACGACATCGACCGTGTTCTTCTCGTCGGAACGGTCGAAACTCTGGGAACGATCCTGTTTATTTCGCTCGAGGGCACCTATTTGTCCCTGTCGGTTCTCGAGGTCCTCCAACGACGGCTGTGCTCGAGGGACGTTCCCGAAGAGCTTGCACGATCGCGGCAAAGTTTAACGCCGCTCGTGCAGCAACACGGTCATGCTTCACGAGCCAAAGACAACCGAGAACGGTGGATATAGCAGCGTTGATAGGGAACCGATGATAGTCGTCGTTGCACTCTTCCATCTACTCGAAGCAGCCCGGTACTTCGAGCACTCGTTGGTCTCGCGGTGAGCTTGACAAATGACTGCGGCGGTTCATTATTTACCAAGCTCGGCCTCTCTGTCCCAGTGTTGTCCGTTCCAAAGGGAAACCGGAACTCGCGGCGGCGAGCCGATTGCTCTTCCGCGGATTATAGTTCTCGCGTGGTGCTTGTTTGGCCGGGATTGTCCCCGCGGGAGGCACCCAGCCTCTCTTTGTGTCCCCCTTTTTTTTTTCTCCCTGGTACAGGACTCTGTGTCCCTCACTCTATGCCGCGTGTAACGACGTAACAGCTCGTTACGGTCGCCGGTATCGGGTTGCCGGGCCAGACGCAAGATGCGTCGCCGACCTGTGCAAACAATTTAGCGACCTGTTTGATAGCGGCGAGCACAGGACGCACGGCGCACGGCTGACTCGTTTGCCCCCCGGGGAACCGCGCGCTAACAAAGAAACCGAAAAACCGAGCTCGCGCGTGCACCGAGCTCCTAAATTCCGTTCCGATCGTCGACACAAACGAACAAAAGAACGACAACACTGCTCGCGAAAACGAACCGACAAGCGTTCCGAAACCGGGGAATCCGCGCGCACGAGACGCGCACGAGTCTACCGCGTCCGGTTTCACGGATCCGTGGTCCACGGTGTTCTCGTACGAACAAGCAAAATCCACGAGCCACGATGTAATTGCATGTTCCGTTTAACGCGCCACCGGAAGAGCCTTCGTTTTTCCGTGGGTCCGGTGTCGGATAACGCCACGGGGTGACTATCGACGCTGCTGTCTCTATCTATCTCGCTTTCTCTCTTTCTCTCTCGGTCCTCGCCGCAGGCGGACGACTCTCCCGGCGTGCCCGCTATTTGCTTCCGTTTTAATTCCGGGCCGGCAGCTTCCGGTTCCACGGTCGGCGGTCCGGCTGCAGCCCGTTTTCCACCGCGGCCAGCGAACCCCGCGAAATTATGGAAAACGAGCAGCGACGGCGGTAACGGCTAGAGGACGGGTGTATGACCCAGATACACGTCGCCGTGGCCCGGCTCCTCTATTTCCCGCGACTTTACTATGCATATAGATCTATACGAGCGGTCGTATCTAGCCGGAGGCGCAGCTTCTAGTTCCCTGCGGTGCGGTGGCCCCTTCTTCTTCTTCTTCTTCTTCTTACGTTCCTTCCCCCTTTGCCAGCTATCACCGCGACTCACCCGGATCTACTCCCGCGGCTCGGCCGTTTTCTTCGAGACACCCCTCGCCACGAAATCGAATCTCTGACCCGGTGTGTATCGAGCCTCTTCCGCTTCACGATCTCGACGCTCGCTCCCTCGGCAAGAACACGACTTGGCGACACCACTTCCCGCTCTCTCCTCCGGTGGTGGGAGACGTTGAACCGTTGACGCGTGAACGAAGCAGTCGACGAGCGGCACGCCGCGCGCGTCTGGCCACCGTCTCGTTAGTACACCCTACGACACTTTTTTCTTTCCCCCCCGTAACGAAGCGTTCACACGCCATCGGAGCCAGTTACACAGCCGGCTGACGCATTGCCGGGCGTCGGAGCGACAGAGCCGATTTATCGATGATGCTCGATGGCGATCGTCGCAGCGCTCCTCTCCCCCGGCGAAAAGTTTCTTGAGGTCACTGAGACTTGTGTCACTCGGATCTTAGATCGTGACACCGGTGTCACGGATCGTTTGCATTTTACGCGGACCTCGGTGCAAGTTTTAACGTCACGTTACCGGCCTCGGCTAGAAAAAATACACAACGCGGCATCACCACTGAACGGCACCTGTCGACGCGACGAAGAAAATGACCGCGAGCGTACGGCCGCGCGGCGATCGAGCTCGGGCGGATCGTCGCGGCAACGATAAGCGCAAGACTAAAGGACGACGGCATCCGCCCGGTTATATACCCGGCGCACTCTGACCCGCAAACCGCGCCCGCGCCAGCGCACCAGCCGCCAGGGCTTTTCTCTCCTGCCACCTACGACGCTGTCTCTGTCCCTTTTTTCGCACGGCTTTCGTTACCTTTGTCGCGCCCGCGTTCATGCTCGCGCTCATGCCTCGCGATCGCACTCGCGCGTCCTCGCACCACTCCACCCCCTCCCCAGCACCCACGCCTTCTCCCGTTCACCGCGCGAAGACCATTGTTTGTTTACCTGCATCTTCCCTCGGAATCCCACTTCGGATTCAACCTACCCCCGACTACTCGTAGGAATCATGAATACCGACGATGAAGGTGTTCTCGCGTTGATCGAGTTCGTTCGGCGGCCTGACGTTTCTTGTTGATGTTGCGCACAGTCTGGGTCAAGGTTAACGTCTGATAAGCGGGGATAATGCCGACGTTACAGAGGATCCGTTCACTCGCGAACATCACGGAAATAACCGGGGACTATAACTGTTATAACCAGAAAGAAAAAAAGTCATGGAATAACAGGTATTTCATCGACTGAAATCGTATTGGTTACAAATAAGGAATATAAGTAGACTGCGGATCTTTATGCAAAATAAAAATTTTCTACCGGAATTGCTACAGACTGGAGTGAAATAGAAATTCATTTGCTTTCTTAATATGTTCAATAGGTTGGAAATAATATAACAGCAGTTTAAAATTTTTCTAATGTTTTTACTGTTTTAAAATACGAATACCCATTTTTGTCATAAATGCATAACATTTTTTCTCTTGTTGGTAAATGTTATCGCTGAGAGAAATTCATTTCCATCACTTATAACAGTTATCAATAAGGGAAATTTATTTCGATCGCTAATAACAGTTATCGATGGGAGAAGTTTATTTCAATCGCTCATAACAGTTATCAATGAGGAAAGTTCCTTTCGATCGCTCATAACAGTTATCAGTGAGAGAAGTCCCTTTCGATCGCTCATAACAGTTATTGATGAAGGAAATTTGTAATAGTTATTATTAAATACTACAACTTTCAAATGATAGAATGCTACAATCAAAATTTAATGTGACAAACAAGAGTTTTTCCAAATTTTCTCCTGACAAATTACACCGATAATCATCTAATGTTAATTTTATTGTTAATGTACTGTATTGTATTGTATTGTATATCTAATGTTAATGTATTTTAAATTTGCAAGCACAGCGTGAATTATGCACGCTGGTTTTGATAAATACGGGAGTCTATATTTCTGATTTTCCCAATTGACAAATTTTGAAAAATTTTATTTTAGATTTTGTGTTGTTATTGTGGTCTGTTGATTCGTCCTGTTGTACGGAACCTTCTCAATGAATTTCAGTAATTAAATAAGAGACTGAAATGAATTTTCTCATCAGTAATTATTATGAACAAGTGAAAAGAAATTCGATCATTGATTACTGTTATGAGCGATCGAAATAAATTTCTCTGATTAATAACTGCTTTGAGCTATCGAAACTGTTTTTCTTCATCGATAACAGTTACAGAAGATCCAATTTTTTGGACACTAATAACAGTTATCCGTAACCAAAAAGTATAAAAATCGATATTTTTTAATCATTTTGTTCTTCGAAGTTTTTTCTTTATATTTTGCCTAGATTACCTTAAATTTCAATAATAATCAACTTTTCATTAATGATTTTTATATTAGAAAATTTTAGAATAACTGTTATATTTGATCCCTGATTTTAACTCCAAAACGAAACATATCTTCTGACCTAGAATATCTCCCTTCTATATATTTTTTGTTCATGTTATACATACGAAAATGGTGTAATCCTTTGCACTACGGTTTATTTTACGGACATTAGAGATTAGGAGACTTTTGGTGCTTAGGTGTTCTTTGTACTGAATTTCCTGGATGGAAAAGAAAAAAAAGAACGAAAGAAAAAAAATCAAAAAAAAAGAAAAAGAAAATAGATCGTTTAAAATTTTTTATCTATTTCCAAAATATCCTGGAAGATCCAAATGTTTTGTTTTCGACGTCTTTGCACACATAATAGGAATACTCCACACTTTTCAACCACCTTACACGTTGACATTCCATCTTTCAAAATAATAACTATAGTGTTTACCCTATAGTTGTCCCAAATGCTTAGCCGATAAAAATCCCAGAATTATCTGGGACTTATCAGCCCATGAACCGAGACCTTTAGAGCTTGAGTGTCCTTTTCTACGTTCGGCATGGATCAAGGCATAGTATCTCCTCGCCGATATATGTCTCCGGCTAGACCCGTGTTTTGGACATATATCGAATAAACACTGTACTTCTCTCCTAATATCTCGTGGAACTCATTTCATCTTGTTTGTTGTACTCTGAAGTGTCTAATGTTAATTTAATGTTTTATACAAAGCCAGTAAAAATTGCTAGTAGGAATTGCAATTAACCATTTAATTGGGTGTTGAATTATGATTGGTTTTTCCTATTCATGTGTTCAATTTACGATGGGTTTCAATTACGAACTCTTACAAAGACGTAATCGAAGGTCTAAAATTATGTAAAGACACATTTTACTATAATCAACGTAAAAACAATATAATAGTTATATTATAACACCAATATCGATCAGAATTGAGTAAAATGTTATTCGGATAAAAGATAAAGGCTAACGAATAAAATTTTATTCGACACTATCAAATAAATATCCAATCGAATAAAAATTTCTCTGCATAAAAATTTATCCGAATAAGATCTCATTCGAATGAGACTTTATTCGTACAGAATGAAATTAATCTGAAATATTCTTATAAAATTACGTAAAAAGAAAAATAGTCAACAATTATTCACATAATTAGAATAATATACGAATAAAATATTCGAATAAATAATGATGAATTGTTCGGTTAAATAGAGAGAATAATTTATTACGAATAGTGAATGATTATATTCTCCTAATAAAATATTTGACTAAAAAGATAATAATAATTATTTTATATAAATATTTATTCGGAACAATTCGAGTAATGCCCAACTCCGATATAATTATACAACAAAATGAAAGAGTTATTCGTTGCCTGAAGAAACAAAGTACTGAAAAATTTCTGTAAGGTGACAGCAAACTTGAATGACGAATTAAGTCGTCATCCCCAGGTTAAAAGTTCAAATAGTGAGTGATCGAACATCCATGAAAAATTCGGAGCCATTGGTCGCGCGTTTTGCAACAAACTGCACACATATCCCGGTATTCCTGAAGATTAAACACTATAAAGCGCACGATGGCTCCATTAATTACCACTCACGCTAATCACGTATGCGCCGGCAAGCGAGCAGAGGCAAACGCCCGTAAGATAAATTTTTCATCGGTTACACAACAGGGCTCAGAAGTCAGCGCGGATATATAATTATTCTTGGTTATTGCCCTTCTAAACGCTCATCCAGGATTACGGAGAGATCGAACGGTGAAGCGAATCGTGGCACTCGATTCAGTGAACGTAATGACGATACGAGCTCGTTATGACGACGATGATGCGATAACGAGCTCGTAGTGGTGCCGCGGTAAAGCGTTACAATACTGGGGCCGCGCTTTACCGCGCTGCGCCGATGGGGAACACTCGTTCGATTATGCTTCTTGTTCACCGTTGGCGATTTGTGCATGGAGAGCGGTCAGACGCGGGAACTAGTCGATTTAGCGCCATGGAACGGCGAAAGTCGAATTACGGTTACGGTAAATTGCGAACGGGAATCGTTATAGAGCGCTGCCTTGGCCGTGTGGAAACGGCATGGCGCCACAGTGGTCTAAAACCCTCAAAACATGGTCAAAACCTCAAGACGATCCCAAATTTCATTGAAAATTTGGGTTTTAAAATTCCCAACATTGGCTGATCACGAATCTGAACTCAAAATTTAAACAAACATACTGGCGAATCCAATATGGCGAACGTGTACGTTAGAAAATTAGTATTCCAAGGTTCTCGGGATCGCTGATTACAGATCTGTACTCCAAACTTTGAAGAACAAAATGGCGGATCTAATATGACGAATGCGACCGTTAAAAAATTGTTCGTTCTGCTAAAAAATTAGTATTCTAAGATTCTCGGAATCACTGATTACTGATCTGAACTTCAAATTTTGAAGAACAAAATGGCAAACGCGCACATTGAAAACTTGTTCGTTCCGTTCAAAAATTAGTATCCTATGGTTTTCGGGATCGCTGATTACAGATCTGTACTCCAAACTTTGAAGAACAAAATGGCGGATCTAATATGGCGAATGCGACCGTTAAAAAATTGTTCGTTCTGCTAAAAAATTAGTATTCCAAGATTCTCGGGATCACTGATTACAGATCTGAACTCAAAATGTTCAAAAACAGAATGGCGGATCCAATATGGCGGTCGTGCATTTGAAAAAATTATTTAATTAGGACCATCAATAAAGTAATAAAGCAACGGTCAAAATGATTCTACAAGAAAAATCATTTCTATGGTTTTTGACTGCGTTTTCTGAGTTTAGGGAAACTCTGCGGCGGCGCGGCGCCTACTCGATACTTCGAAACACCCTGTAAAACTATCGCGAAAGAAAAGGGCAACGGGATACGAATCGATATCTATTTCTCGATGCCGCCGCTCGACAACCGCCCCGGAAAAATAAGCCGCGATCGATCACGGAATTTCAGGCTGTCGAATCGACAACGCTTTATCATCGGAACGATTTGCCGAACCGAGCATCACCGTCGATTCCTCGCCGATATTGAACGTGTCGACAGCCGACCTTTTAATCTTGCTTATATACACACGTCGACCGTTCCGCCGGAGTTTATTTAGTTAGAACACTGGTCGCGTGAAAAATTGACAGAGTCTATGTGCCCGCGGCTCATCCTCTGCGCGTCAATGGACACGCGATATCGCCGACACTGTGCGACGGAATCGCTTCGAACTTCCGGTGGCATCGAAGACGCCGCGGGTTACCTGATCTAGACACCGGCGACTGAACGCCTATATTATTCATTACAATTACAGATCGATGCTCTTATACACGCGTAACCCTATCTGTTTGCGGTAGAACATGTCCGACACGGATTAATAACGAGATGACGTTTATCTATTGACTTTCCTCGGTGAGACTACTCGCGACAGGTGTTCTTTTTACGTAACTTTGCTCAATTGTTTATTTATTATAAAAATCTAAGAATTTTCACCTGGTTGTTCGTATTTGCTCCTGCCACTTTGGCTGAACTGACATCTCTCTCAGACATTGTCAGCTGTGTCATTGTTGTGTTACTATTCTATCGCTGGATTATTATTCTAACCTGATTCACGTAATCATGGACTCAATTCCAGTCCCAAATGGTTGAACTCCTGATTCACCATTTACTTTCGAGAATTTTTATTGAATTTAAGATAGAAAAATTCATAAAAAAAGTGACACAACGCAAACATTTTTTTAATTATTTTTATTGGTTCACTAGCTTCGAAGTCACTATAATTTTCCACAGGAAAAACATCACAACTCTAATTCAACCTTTCAACAATTATTCGCAGGAAAAACGACATAACTCAAAACATATTTATAAATAAAATAGTAAATGGCTCTCCTGTAAAATTTATGAAATACAGGTATTCTGCTCTTATATTTTAAATCTTATATGTTCCCCCTGCGTGTGATCCTGAATGACCTTGACTATAGTCACTGAATTTCCAATGAAAGGGTGGCCCCGTTCGTCAACCAATTGCAATTTCTTCAAAATTTGTTTTACACATTGTTTAGTAAACTAATCCCTCCACGTTCCCGAAAAATCTTTTTTGGTTCGCTTTTGAAAAAGTTGCTCCACTGCGGAGAGGGTACGGAGAGTTTATTACGTACGTAAGAAAAATAAATGTGGGTTGCTTTTAGGCGAAATTAATCGGATAACGCGCACGAGGATTAAAAACTGAAGCGGCTCGGGCGAGTTGCAAAAGGAATCGAAAGTCAAGGGGTGAAATAAAATATTCATACGTGATCCGGCAATTAACGACTACGGGCAACATGGCCGATATTTTGCGACATCGACTGGGTCGCGTTCGGATATATTTAATAATGCATCGAACCCGGGGGTTGGCGGCCAGCGCGCGCGCGCGCGTCCCCTCAGGGACGAAGGTCTTCCAACGACCGTGAAAAGGTGTCGGTGTCTCGTATCACAAATGCAATTCCGTCGTGTCCCACGGAAGCCAGACAGCGGGAAAAAGACTCGGTAGCAATTTCAGCAAGAATGCAGCCGGCGTGGGTGGTTGCCTGTCTCGTTCGCAGACGGTCGCTCGCTCACGGAACCGCACTGCGGTTCAAACTTTTCGCTCGCACGGAACCTCCGCTGGGAGATCCGATTAGGAAGCAGACGGACAAGGAATTAGCATTGCAAGTAGCCGCCGTCATTTCAGAAGCGCGATTACCCGGACCCTGTAAAGGGATTATTAATGGAAATCCAGATTTCCTGTTGCATTCTGCTTTTTCGGTATTTCCGCATTGTGCCTGTCATTATGGCCTGTCGTTTATCCGTTCCCAATATTCATAGAATTGAAACGCAACGTCCGCACCGTTATAAAACACTGCTTATGCGAATCCGAAAAATAATCTGTTCATACGCAGGGTCCGGCTCAATAACAAAAATATTGTATTCAGGATGATTTATAATCTTCAAATAAAAGTGAATTAAATCCTACATGTTGTATCAAAGATAGTTCAGATAAAAGATTAATGTGTTTAAGGAGGCCATAATTGGGTGTAAATAGCTTATGGATTAACGGACGCATAGAGGTCACTTGAAGGTCATATACATTTTTTTCATTTAAATAGAATCGCTCTAATAGATTCAGTTCGGTATTCTTTACAAAAAAGAAATATTGAGCTATTTAATTTACTAAAAAAATTATTATTTTGAGAGATATTTTGATCAGAATACAAAATATGCTTTTGAAGGTGTCCAAAAGGCAATCGATAAGCTTTTCGCTTCAAAATACAAGACCTTCTACTCTAGAGGAATCAATAAGCTTCCGCACGTAAAACTTCGGCAATCAGGTTAGATATTACCAGAAATATACACTTAGAATTTCTGTAAGAAATTGCAGACGCGGTGCTTTGACAGTTACGTGTTTGTAATAAAAGAATCGCAATGTAGCATACAATGGAAGAAAATGAACAACGTAGATACCGAATTCAATGCATTACAATTCGAAGGTTGATACATGTATCACGATGGCTGAAATATTCAACTCTTTGCGCTCAACGACCAGTATTCTTGGCATCATAACTAAAGCGCTCTATCCTAGCCTCTAGACAAAAAAGTTAATACAATGAACTTGGCAGTCCACTGTTGTTTCTAAATTTCCCTGACAGTCAAAAGTGTTCTATTTTTAATATGCATTATTTTAATAACAATAACTAGAAGACAGTGTTAAAAATGATCATATGCCTATAAATGTTTTTACTCAACTCGATTAATTTTTACTGAATTTTCACTTTGCTTTTTAAAATCTTTACATTTTTCTGAATTAATTTTTCTTTAATCCTTGTACCGCCTAAGGGAACAATTACCACTTCATTATGACAAGTTTTAAGGACAAATTCTTTAAAAACCAATTAGACGGTTTAAATTCCTAAAGAGGAATAAAAAAATGATATAAAAATGAAATACAAAAGAATATAAAAATATTAGGTATTTTTATGGATTTCAATAGACTTCCATAATTACACGAGACAAAAATGAAAATAATTGTGTGACATACGTGTGATTGTCAATTGACACAAAACTAAAATTAAATGTACACGGTAGGTGCCAGTATCTTTGAAAAGGTTAACACATATTGATGTAGTTATTTGAATACTAGTTCACATTTAACAGGTTGTTGTACAGTGAATTCTCGATATATGTCAACAACACGGGTCTTGCCAGCGTCACGTATCGTTCAGGAGACATAACCAAGCCGCGGTCCCTCACGGGGTATTCCCCGCATGGGGATAATACCGCGACGTTTATCATCCAGGCCTTGGCGACATATATAGAGAAATCACTGTAATACCACTTGGAAATAAAAATTTGGAATATGGAAATTCTTTTAAAAATATAAAATTGCAGAAATGAGCGATCCACTTACCAGGAATAAGAGATCGAGAATATAATAAAACGACACCGTTGCATGCAGCGGAAATGATGAAAGATTTTCAGACGGTCTTATAATTTCAGTTTTTGACAAAGTTACCAGATGGCGCGTTTTAGACGAAAGAAAGCAAAAAGCGATGAGATGGTATAAAAGCGGGTGGCCCATTCTTTCTCGAAGGTTTTCCGTAAGCCATAAACTCGTAAAAATCTTTTACCTTCCACGGAGGAAATGACTTAATGGAAAAACATTACCCCGACGCACTGGCCCGAAGAAAAATCGCGACGCAGCTCGTTCAGTCGGTGGACAGTGCAAAGAACGACCCAACAGTCGTAGCGCGACTTTCATAAGATCAAAGTATGATCCTGTTGATGAGTTCTGAAAGGGAGCAAGAGAAGGAGGAGGGGGGGGGGGGGGGGGGGGGGGGGTGGTCGAGGTTTCATCAAAACCTCGGTCCGTGGGGCAGTAACGGGGTGCCCAGTGTCGGAGACAGCTTGGTCTGCCACAATGGGAACTTCATGGACAATCAAAGGTGGAGGATATTTGGTTGGTTAGGGGGGAGGAGGGGATGAACGCGCACGCGCACGTGGGCATGGGATGAAGTATTTAATTAATGTAGTCAGGAGGACAGCGACGAGTGTGTACACAAGTCCCAGGCTACTTTCGCGTCGTCGGTGTAAGTTGTTGGCGGTTGTGCAAGGTTCCACGGGCGTGAACAACTGCGCGTACGCATACACGGTGTCGAATTCGCCGCAAAACTCATGCATTTCGTGCCACACCTGAACTACCCCCGGACTCGGGAAAGGCAGTGTCCGCAATTTCCGGTAATGTCGCGCGAGAACGCTTTGACGAGGTCCGACCGACACCGAAACTCGTGTCCGCGGGATCCGGCGAAAATTCACAGCCGCTCCTCCACCCTTCGACCACCCGAATCGCCTGGCCATTACTCTCGAACCTCTCCTCTGCCTCTCCTTGCCGGTTATCCGGATCGCCCGAGTCGCAGACTTACGCGAGAAAGGCGTACACGATCGCGAAAACCGCGCGCAAATTTCCGCCGATCTATCCGGGAGACGTGGCCCGGGGACCCTTGGCGAACATGCACGCTCCTTCCGGACCCGCCAACGGTGAATGGCAACCGCCGGGGCCGACCGCGTGTCCCATTTGCTCGATCGGATTATTGAAATTGTCTGCGGATCCTGCAAACGGTGCATTAATTCTTACGGGCCAACATACGGGCGCGGACGGTCCGTGAAGCTGTAACTCGCGGTCGAAATTTAATTTTTCAACTTCGATAAAAAGGACATTTTGTTCCTATCAGCTGTCAGCAACCTTCTTCACCAAAGTTCCAGTCCACAGATCCCTCCATTTTCTTTCCGGATTTGGGAATTTTCATCGTGTACCGGGAGTTCTCCAAGTACCGAATACGATATTATACAGGGTCGCCATTACTAGTTAGCGTTTTTCTTAATTAAAGAGGAAAAAGTAGTACTGTCTATTCGCAACACAATGGTGCATGTAATTTTGTTGTGTTTATACTATTTTGTTAGATATGAAGGTGGTCTTGAATTTTTTAAATGGAATGCTGTATATTTCTTTATATCACACGAAAGCGTGTGTCTGCACATTGACCTTCAAGGTCATGCAAGGTCGGAAATGGAAGAAACATTTTGAATATTTCATACCAATGTGTTCACAAGTGTTCCCTATTCATAGGAATCAGATGATTTTGTCATTCACATTCAGAGTGTATACTTCCAAAACCGATTAGTAATGTCGCATAATAATGAATAATGTGTTAGCAGTGCAATGTAAATAAAAGACGAAGTAAGTTGAAATACCTAGAAGAATATTCGGACAGAGTGCAACCAAATGAAAATCAGTTTGTTTTGTGTGCCAAGCGTTTGAAGGAAATAGGGTCTTTGCAAAATAAGTGTCATAATCGGTAATGTCTTCTTTTTCAAGATAAAATGTTAGAAGTCCTCTTACATTTTGAAGAAAATCTGACCACTTCGGTACGAAAAGTAGCTTCACATTGGTATGAAATATTCAAAATGTTTCTTCCATTTCTGACCTTGCATGATCTTGAAGGTTACTGTGCAGTAGACGGGTGAATTCGTCTAGACACACGCTTTCATATGATATAAAGAAATATACAGCATTCCATTTAAAAAATTCAAGGTCACCTTCATACCTAACAAAATGGTATAAACACAAACAAATTACATACGCCAATGTGTTGCGCATTAAAAAAAGTACTGCTTTTTCCTCTTTCATTTTTTTCTAATATTTACTATTTACAAGAAAAACGCTCGCTAGTAATAGCGTGAACACCCTGTATATATTTTTTTTTTTTGTTAAAATATATCAAATTATACAATGAGTTAGTCATATTTACTACATTTTTCTAGTACAAGACGCATATTTTTATAAATCGCACGGTCCACATTTACACACAGCACATATTTTTGGGTCCCATTCGAATCACCCACACAGGCTTGATAATTTGTATATTAATAACAGATGCTTGAACATGACAATACGTGCACAATTACTTTTAACTGTATTATTGAATATGATGAGTACGTATGGAAAATGATTTCGGTAATATCTCGTTAAGTATTAGAATTAAAAAAAAATATGAAGGTTAGTACATTTATACATACTCTATCGATTAACGAAACAAAACGTCATTCCATTTAAAAAATTTCATTACTGTTCATAAGATCTCGGAAAATATGACCTTGAGATGACCCTCGCCGACGCAGACTTATGTCCCCCTCCAAATACGATAACTTTCTTCCGAAACATTTTTGTTTTTATATTTGTACCAATAACAACATTATTGGAGGTGACAGAGTTAAATGAGACTGTATTTAATATAATATTTAATATAATAGAGTTACATATATACCTTCACCCATACAGACTTATGTTCCCCTCCAAATACGAAAACTTTCTTCCGATACAGTTTTTTGTATTTGTACAAATAACAACATTGTTAGAGGTAACAGAGTTAAATTTAACTGTATTTAATATAATATTTAATATAATAGAGTTACACATATATTTCAGTTATAAGAAGAATTTAGAAGAATTAGAAGAGTTTAGAAGAATTTTTAACCCGTGTATAAATAATGCAGAGTTTGTAACAATTTAGACTTCAAGAGAGTTTTTAAAGAATTGATAAAGGTGATGGACGTCCGACTTCCTTTTACGTGGAAAGTTGCACGATTGGTAACAAGTCATGGAAACTTGAAGAGCAGTTGCCTGCAACTTGTAACTCTGTACAGACTTAGCTAGGTATGGGTAATACAGTAGGTATCACATTTGGGTTAGACATTTAGTTATCGCTTGGGCTGAGAAGATCATAAAGTATTGAACTGTCTCAATTTGGAAAACTGTCATTCACTGCTAGTTATAATTCTCATAAACGCAAGGGATTAATCCGCTGCTAGTATATTTCTGCTCCACCATTTCGGTCTCCTATCGAGTATGCAAAGCCAGACATCTCTTGCGTCAAAAAATGTAAATTTTAAATCATATCAGCCATACTCGTCACAGTCACTCTTGTAAAAGTCAATACGAAAATGTTTGTAATTACCTCTTGTGGTAAAAAAATGTGAATTCCGTAGACTACAAATTGTTGTGCTTTTATCGCACTTTATTATCCATGTGTTACATTAATTGTATTTTTCTCAGCAAAAAGTAATATGAAAATGTTTATAATTTTTTAGTCTCAGGAATACGCTTTCCGAACCATTGTGCAAAGGGGCTTTTGAAAATAATGTATGATGAGGATTTTTCACTCGGTTTACAATGGATCATAGTGTAAAACTGTAGAATAAGCACACAAAGGAATTGATACAGAGCCACCATTGTGATTTAAATGGATTTTACTCGCTGGTATAAGAATTGTTAATGGCCATAATGCAAATGCAATCATGAGATACGAAATATTAATTTCATTCGCTGGCAGTGTCATTTTTATAATTCATAGCGCGTGAAATGAATTAGTCGACTGTAAAAATATTCGGTTTCCAATAGAGATTAAAAAATGGCGTATCACTGCTTGATAAAGTGTCTACTTCCGTAAAAAGCTGTAGCTTAAAAATTAAATGTGTTTTATGAATATATCATATTAGAACAGAATTGAGTTTTATTGTAGGTCCTAGATCAAAACACGTTTTCCGATGGACCTAATAATATTACACTTACTATTATTCACGAGCACTTTGTTGCTTGCTTTGATATATTTATGTCCAAAAAAAAACTCGATGCATCCAATATATGCAAGTGAGATTCATTTCGGAAAGATATTAACGTTTTTAGAACTTGAAGCTAGCAGCAAAGACCCTGGCGTTGTTAGGAGATCATCGATTGAAATGGCCCTAAACGTTTGAACAAGTTAGACAAGGGACCCTAGCTTTATGGTAGTTACATGAACTGCTCTATCTTCGACCGCACCGAGCAACAACCAGTTCCCGATCATTCGGATTACACGTGAAAGGCGTAGACGTAAGTTTAATAGTGGAAGGTTCGTCGGGGAAGCAAGGTTCCCTCGCACCGAAAAGGGACATGTCCCTGCGTCAGCAGTGATTGCTGATAACCTCCAATCACTCGAAAAATACGGCCAAACGGCGAAGACTTAAAATTCGACTTGTGTTCGGACTGGTAGGAAAAGTTACGAACAAGAAATTTCAAATTGATGAACAATCAAATAAAAATCACGTTACACAGCCAAGAGATTACACTGTCCCAAGACATTCAAGTAATTGTTTTCTACAATCCCTATACAGGGCAAACAGATAGGACACCCCATTAATTTGTTAGTTCTTATTTAGTAGATAACATAAATGAAATTTCTTATACATATAGCTTATCAGCCTCATAATTGATGGCACACACTTTAGATCAGAATACCTCTTTTACAAATGGACCAAACGACTTTTTCTGCCAAACTAGTAATTCAGGTTAACTTGAGACGCATAGTTCCTTTGAGACTTTTCTGCTTCGCGATGCGTACTATGCGATGTGATAAAAAATAATTTTGACCTTGACATTCAAGGTCAAGGTCAAACGCATAACCTGATGATTCCTTGTCTTAAAACTTCGATTTTTAGCATTTTCTCGGAAAAATGTTCAGGATTACACATTAGAAAGTTAAAAATTTCTGGATTGCCAAGGTGAAGATTAGGACATTTTCTTCCGATATCATACGAAGACACAAAGAAACGTAGGATATCTCATTTTTTTGTCCCGTAAGAAACAACGAGTGGATGAACGATTTTCTATTCATCGTTCCGAGCAGACGAAGAGTTCCCTCGATTGAATAATTCGTTAGGTTGGAGCGCTGAAGAGAATCGGACAGGGCGTGGGCGTTCGAAACGAGAGAGCACTTCCGGGAGAAATTATTCGCGAGAGGGAGATAATTCGACGTATTCTCGTAAGGCTATTCTTAATCCGGCTTATCCGGTGTATCTTTGTCCCCGTCCAGAAATTTCCGACCGGAAAGGGAGCAAACCCAGCCGGTCTGCCTCCTCCTCCTCCCACCCCCGTTGGCTCCACCCCCGTCATCCAGCAAATCTTCTCGGGGGCGTTAATCCGCTGATCAGAGATTGCGGCGGTTGCTCGTAGCCCCGGCGTAACAGCAAGTCAATCACAAGAAACGCGTGAATTTATTACGTGGAATTCGGGGTATCAATGTTTGGGCAGCTTTCCGGAACTTGGGAATCACCTGCGTCAACTCTCGGTACGGGCCACGCGTATAAGCCAGTTCGCAAGCCCTGCACAGAGGCCAAATCCTCGGATCCGCGCGGACCAAATCCCTCGGTTGATTGTATCGGACGATTACGCCGATGATATCGCGATGACAGACGTAAATTCAGTGTTCCCGGATAAGCCGTGTCACTTTATTCGGTTATTTTATGTCATCGGAGCCGCAGAAAATTTCTGCTTCATCTTTGGTTTGCGCTCGGCTATCGGCCCGGTATATGGAGTCGAAGATGGGATCGCGTTCGATTTTCTGCTACGATGAACACGACATCTTTACGAAAAGTCAACCTCGAAAGGTCTTCTTATAGAGAAGACGACAACTTCTCGGGAGCGGCTTGATAATTTTTACGGTTATTACCGATGGTGGACATGACTCTTCTTTCCTCGCGGTCAACCACGTGACTATGCCACTGTTCAAAAGCTTGGTACCTGTTCTGATCTCGAAATGCAATTACTCACATTGATACTCGAACATGTGTGCCTCTATAATTCTTTTTACTAATTATTCGGAATATGGGATTCCCCACCGATCTCAATGACCTCGACATATATTATTAAGGTCATCATTCGGAACAACTTTGTCCTATATGTGTTACCGCCGGACGACCTTCGTTTCCAAGATTTTTGCAAGAAACCGTTGCTATTGCACAGAGTACATTTTCTAACCTACAACACGGCCTAACCTAGCGATTTCAATGATCTTGAGATATGTTATTGAGGTCATCATTCCGAACAACTTTTTCCTATACATGTTATTGCCGGAAGACTTTGGTTTGTGAGATATTTGCAAAAAATTGTTGCTAGTGCACACAGTCCGTTTTCTAACCTACAACACGACCTAACCTAGCGATTTCAATGACCTTGAAGTATGTTATTAAGGTCATCATTCCGAACAACTTTTCCTTTACATGTTACCGCAGGACGGCCTTGGTTTGCGAAATATTTGAAGGAAATTGTTGGCCTGACTATAGCATACTCTACTTTCTTCCAACGACCTTTGGAATCGACCGTAATCTTATAATTTTTAATTTTTAATTTATTTTTGCCCTCCGAGTATCCTAACATTTGAAGTACTGTTTAATTGTAGCTATATACAAGACGGAATGATTTAGACATTTATTATTTATTTTATAAGAAAATAAATGATTTACTTCAGATTAAAAATTTCTCTTGTAACAAAGATTAGCGGATTCATTAGGCCCATAAACAGATACATAGTTTATAATAAATGTTGTTCGCTGTAGTGAAAGCTTGCTCAATTTTTATTAACAAGTAAAATCATAAAGTGGTTTCAGTCTAGATAAATGAATGTGTGCACAATTAAAATTAAAAATTATAATTACAGTGCATTTATTCGTGTAATTATAACGTATGTATTTTGTCTAACAAAGTAGGATTTTATCTATTTTATGTGAGAGTATAACTCGATAATAATTTCATACCTGCACTTTGCAGCTTATGCAAATATTATAAATATAAACATTATAAATGCAAATGTGTAGAGATTACTGTTCTACCTAACTCATAAATAAATAATTTTTTAAAAATCCTAGAATATAAAATTCGGTAGAATTTATAACTTTCTTTTTTATTTTAGATTTACAAAGGCTATTACCGCTGAAAATAAGATTTTATTTATTTCCCTAAAATTTCTCTACAAAAATTGAAAATTGCATCAACATCCATAGTGTACTCATAAGCCAAACAGTATTTATCAATAAACATTCGCCTGTAAAGTTTGGGATGTTTATTCGCGAATTTTATCATTATCAAAATGCCATTAGCAAAAATCATTAGAATTAACACTACTTGAAATAATCAAAATGGACTGGATTTAGTACTTTATCAAATGATAAAAATGATTAATTAATTGAATAAAATAAGTACAATAAATCAATTAAAAATATAACTGTAGTTGGGTGTATCAGCTAATTTTGTAATAATAATAGTTTTATTCTGCAGCAAAAAGTAAACGGGATAACAAGGTCAATATTATTATTTTAAATAACAATTTTGTATA
>CM052120.1:13300834-13318991 GCA_028454245.1 Halictus quadricinctus | reverse complement strand
TCATTAAAAAATTTTCTTCTACAACCAATAGATACCGAGTTATTTTAGGCAGTAACTATTAGTGACTCACCCTGTATGTAACGAAAATATTCTAGATCAGATGAAATGTCCGAATTCTGAGGATAAAGTAGATTCGGGTGCAATTAGTAGACTTCAGCTTGCTGTAGTCCATATTATTATTGTTATTTTAACTGTACTAGTCCGTATTATTGTTATTTTAATTGTACTAATTTCGCAATTAAGCAGAGTTGAGTTAACAGTGATCGAATTGTTAGAGTAACTTGTACGACAATTTTGCAATGAAACAATGAATTTTTAAATGGAAAACCTTGCTACACAGAATTGTTATTATTCTCTCATGAAAATTGGGAATTGTGAATATTTAACTACACTGCATGCAATATTATTCATCGTGTAGATAAGAAATATGGTTTTCGTACTGTGGGTCTAATAATTTTATCGCGGAATGTATGTGTGCACTGTAGTGATTTATAACATGTACTTGTGGAAAATATGATTTCAGCATTTGCGCAGTACATAGTTACATTTTATGTACAATGTTACATTATTTTCAGTAAGTAAGTCCTTGCTTACGTTATTGACACGCCTGGCTTACGTTATATTGTAAAATTTGAAACCATCCCAATTTTTGTTAAAAAAAGTACTCTTTCAGGTTCCGTTTTGTTTTTCGAGTTCAAGAATAGAATTGACGCCCTATTTTGAATAACATAACCTCTGACATAGACATAACCTCTGCAGATACTAATCCTAACGACCACAATTTATTCGTTCATATTATCACTCTTGCGAAGCTCATTCGAAGGTCATTCAAGGTGGAACACATTATACATAACTGAATTTGTCCTGGTATTGATTATAACGTTACTAAGTATGAAATTATGAAAACCATCAACGACCTTGAAAATTCAGAAAACGACCTTGAGAAATGATTTCCATCTCAACAATCGTCTCTCCGAAGCAAATATTTTTTCCTTGTACATATTCCCATGTCTTTGGAAACACCGGAGATATTTTAACGTTAAACGTTAAGTGACTCACCCGGTATGTTTTTGGTAAGAATGAGTCCGAGAAATATCAAGATACGAGAAATGTAAGACATTTAAGTCTGGCAGCGAACGTATTCCCGTGAAGCAACGTAAAAGACATTCTTACCGGGGAAAAGCTGGTTAGACTTCGGATATTTGTGCAAAAGGACTGCGGATCGATAACAAACGCAGGAACTAAGTAAAAATTTACTGATTCTACGAGTGCTTTTCTGCAGTTAAATATCCGTTCGAAATTGTAATTGACATTGGTGAAATAGAGTGCGAAAACGGATGCAGGACTGTGTTCGTGGCATATTATGTCAATCGTGAAATTGGCATAAATTAACATAATTTCAAGAATTTCAATGTAAACTCAGTGTAATGCCAGAGGAACTCATGCTTTCACATGATACGATTCTTGCTATCTTTCTAAAATGATTCCATATCGTTATAATGCATTTAATAAAAAATAATTAGTTTAATAATTTTAATATTTAGTTTAATAATTTGTTTTTTAATTAGGCAGTCGAAAAATAGAAGTTCGTGACTCCGTTTATCGAGGATTTGAAGACTATGCAAGAAATTCGTCGCGTATGCTAAATTAATTTGTTAAAAGTTGTAACGTTTCTAACTGAGGAAAAATTTTCTCTTCGCAACCGAATTCTGAAAATGTTCGAATGTTCCTGTTTTCTGAGCTAAAAATGGTAGAAATGTGTATAGACCAGATTTCCATCTATTATATTTTATCTAATAAAAAAATGGATAAAAGTTTTATTTTTACAATTATATTTTACTTTATTTTACTTACTATATTTTACTTTTATCGTAGAATGAGAATTAAATTTTATAAACGTCGGTGAACAAAAGGTTATTTACCACAGATGCCTGCATAATTCCAGGTAAATTGGTTTTTCAGATATTTGAGGTATTCTTGGCGGTTACACTATTTCCGGGTAGATAAGTGGTTCTCCATTTCACGGCCCATAGCATTGCCAATTTTTCGGATACCTTTATAGTAATGTAGGATTATGAAACATCTAACTGCGAGACCGTTGGAACAATAAAGAAATGCTGTCGTATAACGAATTGCCATTTGAAAAACTTTGAAAAGTCAGTAGCTTCCTATTTAATTCAATCCCCTGAAACTTTAATGCATTAAATTCGATATCAGTCAGCGGTGATTGACAATGAACTTTTCGTTAAAAAATGTTCAGAAATAATTCATTAAGAGCTTATAACACTACAATAAATCACGAACTTAAACGAATGTCTTTATGGTAATATTAAAGTGTTGGGCTTAGCTTCACCTTGGTAATCCTGAAATTTTTAACTTTTTGCTATATGATCCTGTACACCTTGACGAGAAAATGCCAAAAATCAAAGTTTTAAGGCGAGGAATTCGCTGGTTCAAAAGTTATGCATGTTTAAAGTTGAGCGATTACACTTTGTTCTGGGACAAGCTATCATCGAACAGTAATTAAAATATAGAGAATCATACGGGATCTTAAAGAGAAGGTATAATCCAAGTTGGTTAGGATTAGGTCGTTAGGCCGGCCCGACCACGCTTGCAAATGTCCGTTATCGACATCACCAAGTGCTTGTGCTGCCATCGAGCGGTGCTGCTCGCCAAACGACGCACAGTACCGATCACACACCAGCATGGCGGCGTCCCTACCTGTCAAAAAATCGCTCAACTTAAAACACGCATAACTTTTGAACCAGCGAATTCCTCGCCTTAAAACTTCGATTTTTGTCATTTTCTTGCCAAGATGTACAGAATTGTACAGAATTTAACGTACAAGATGTACATACAAAATGTTTAAAATTCCTGCGGTGCCAAGGTGAAGCTAATCCAAGTGTTGCATTGTCTATTAATGCATGTGTGATATTGATATAATTAGGGGGCGAATGGTACCATATGTCAAATCATCTCTTGTACTCAATCGAGCTAAAGGAAAAAAATATAGTGGTTTTCCATGTTTCACATTTTTTGTTTCACCTCTTACAAAGAATTCGTTCTTTGTCTTTTAACACGACCGAGTACCACCATAACAGTCTCTGATATTTTGTATCAAAGGTTCTTGAAAAAATATTAAATGTATCTTTTTGTTGATATTTTGGTTTGGTGAAAAATTGAGTCCAGAATAAAATACTGTAACTATTAAATTAGGTGTAATAGAATTCGAATATTAATCGTTTCTCAAGCTAAAATAAATGTGAAATTATTGAAATCTATGAGACTCAGACTTAACCCTTTGCACTCGAAGCCATTTTAACTCTAAAACGAAACATTTCTACCGACCTAGAATATTTCCCTTGTATATATATATTTTTTCATGCTATATATACGAGAATGCTGCAATTTACTCGCAGAGTACTGAAATGTTTAGTAATTTATTAAATACAAACAAATTTAATCATGTAAAAATTATTTTTAATAATAATACAGCAATTTTTAGTGGCGCCTTACAGACGTCATTCGAGTGCTAAGGGTTAATAAATACACAGATAGTGATTTAAAAAAATAATAATGGTTTCATTCGTTCAATTTTGCTCCTCATGGTATAGGGAAAAGTAGTTCAGAGTGCTAACCTGAACAATAAAGCCATCGAAATCAGTGAGGAGTCTCGTTATTGTGAATAATTACCCTTTCACAAAATCACGGGAGAGGTACAAAGTGCTCGCAATGGTTGTCGCAACAGGCATATCGATGGGCCATGGTGGCGTATGGAACCCACGAAGCCGGTGGGACGCGGTGCGATTAAAAACATATTAGTCTGTTGAAGGCGAGCGCGTCCACGGTTGTGACGCGCGCGCGCGTATCCGCTTCCGACGATCCCCATTTAAACGACAATTAATGGTAGGCAATTACCTGGCACGCGTCCCTCCCGCCGAGGTTTACATAACCGGCGCAAATCATTCTCGTTGTGATAGGCCGGATCCCGTACAGCTCGGCGCACTCGGCATTAGAGACGAGTGGCACCTCGACTTTACGTAACTGGTTGGCCAGCTGGCCGTTGCTCTTCAACACTCCCCAGCCAGTCACCACCGCCTTGGTGCCGGCTTGGTAATGATCGGCGACCGGTGCCAGGAGGATCGGCCGCACCCGGCCCCCGTACTCCAGCGGCTTTTTCAACTGAAATTGTAATTGGTTTCAGGTAACGGCGAGCCCGGCCGCGAATGCGAACACGGCCGGAGAGGCTGCGCGCATTGCGGAATTGATTGTGAAACGGTAATTGAATTCTTTGGCTTTATTCGACCGGGGACGCGTATCGCCCCCGTTAATAAATAATCTTCATCGATTCAGGATACCGTCCGCTCAGGCCGTTTACGTTCTCGCCGTTGAAACGCGACGCCACAGTGGTCGATTTTTCGAAAAAGTGGCACAAAAATCAGTGTGACAGATAAATCCAATTTATCCGCACAGAATTGAATACACCTGCCAATTTTCGTATATAGCTGTATCATTCTTGTCAAGTAATCAATCATGACGGGTTCTCCCAATGAAAATCTCATCAGTCTGTCAAAGCATTGGAAACAGAATTTTATTGTCTCAAAAGTGTACTTTTCAAATTCCGTTATATTTATTGGGTACCAGGCGCTTGAGCCTTTTTATGGCCATAAATCGCGAGATGCCGTGAAAAGGCCGCACCTACTTTCGGATTCTGAAATTGCAATAGTGAGTACTAAAGTATATCTAGTAAGAAAGAAAAGGTTAGGTTCCAAAGAAGTTCTATACAAGTATTAAAATTATGGGAATCACATCAGTTCTACTTTATACTAATTATACTGCTTCAAAGCCATATTTTCAGTTTCTTAAACAATTCAGAACATATTCGGCAGAGGAGAAATATGAATATTGAAATTGAAATAATTTTCAATTATTTCAATTTTCTTAGCTATATTTGAAATTCGATCGAAGAAAACTTATCAGACACGCGTATTGGATATTAATGAATCAAATTATACAACAATTTTCGATTTCTGAAATAATTTTTTTTTAATTTTCTTGCAGTTTTCGTAGTTATCGACCACTGTGCGGCGCGGCGGCGTTTCGATCGATCGACCGCGTCAGCATACTCGATTTTAGGTTTTAGCTCTTGGTCTACTTGAGGACACGTTTATATTCCTGTTGCGATAATGCGCAGAATGACGCACAGTTCGGTAATTAATATATTATTATACACGAAATAAATTTATAGAACGAAAAATTAAATTGTAACCGTTCATCGCTCATATCATGTTTACAGGAAACACGTTATATCCATTTAGAAAATTGTTTAAATATTCTAAAAACAAAAGACGAAAGAATGTAACTAACAATTATAAGAAATTACGAATTTAATAGAGGCTGTATATTATTATTATAAAGCTTCAGAGACTATAAGAATATTATTGTATGGCTATAGAGAAAAATGGTTTGCGAATAAGAAGAAAAATTAAATTATACTATAATGAAATGATAAATGCAATATCTGTTCAACATGATTTTTGAAACTGGACAGAACGTTCCAGTATTTGCTCAGCCATCCGTGGGTCTCAATAACACGATATTGTCAGCACAATATACTATATTTTCTTTGCGATTTTGCAAGCAGTACCGGACTCGATCTGACCTCGAAGAAAACACCGGATTCTGCACGAACAACCATCGGGCCGTACAGATGCTGAAGCTTGGAAAACAATACACTGAACGGATTCGAAAAGGGCACGATATGTGAAAGCTCGTTGTGTTTATTCAAATAAACGGTAATACAATTAGTCCTGTGGATGCGTCAATTTTATAAAGATATTACACCTCTGAAGGAATAAGTTAGGAAATTTCCTGCAATAATTGCTTTTTTAAAATGTGTACTGAAAATTATAGATTTTTTACAAAATATGAAACTTAGGGATATTATAATCTACCCTTAGTATGCAACATTGCAGTTAGCTTTGTTTTATGCTTACTGACCATGTAAAAAAACAACGTTGGAACCATAGAGAGGATCATTTTAAAGACCTTCTATAGTATATTTGTTTATACCGTGTCTTAACATTTTGTAGAAATTACTCGAATGTCTAAAACGTGCACTTTTTGTTTATTACAGAAATTAATAAAAAATAGGTGGACTATCAGAGCCTAATAAAGACTGAATTAAGTACTAGTATAGTACTATACTAGTACTGTAATACTATAGTATAGTATAGTACTGTAATACTATAGTATAGTATAGTACTATAAAACTACAGTATAGTATAGTACTATAATACTATAGTATAGTACTAGTACTAATTACTAACTACTACAAGTGCTTATTATGTATTAAAATCACGATAGAAAATAAACCATAGTGCAAATGTGGAAGTATCCAAATAATTTATGAATTATTTATCAAATACGAATTATTTTTAAAATGGAAGGGAGAATTAACCCTTCATGATTAATTTTTTACTGCTCTAGGTTTTCGAAAAATCTAAAGAAATTCTGGAATACGTATCGAAGACCCTCTTTTAATATGTAAAAACATCAAATAATATCATCACATTCATAAAGCACTGATGGTACAAATATACAATATTTGAAGGAAAGAAATTTAAGAGTGAAAAGTCCCTCCGGATATAAATGATCCAGGCTCCCCACGGAGGGTTAAATTGCAACCGATCCCTGAATACACTTCTCAAGATTTATTTGTAGACAGAACAATTTCTGTTTACTTTAATAAGTGTATTAAATGTTCCTAAATTCTGCAATCCGGTTTTGTGTGTCAATCTACCGAAATGTTTGTTAAACCGAATCCGAGTACACAATGTCCTACTTCTCGACTCCGATCTAAAGTGTGAATGCCACTCACCCGAATTAGAGCTATATCGTAATCGGAGGTTCTAGGATCGTACATCTCATGGGTAATGATTTCTTGAGCGCCAACGACGATTCCATCCTCCCTCAGGTTAGAAGTACCAGCCTTTATCGAAATTAATGGAGTGAAGGCTCTGAAATGGAAAAATATTCCAGAACGGAAGTTATGGAATATTGTAGAAAAATATTAATAAAATATCGTGGAGATTTACTCGAGACCGAAGAGATGCAAAAATCGTAAAAATGTAATTATACAGTCTGGATCTCGGAACCAGAGAATGTCAAGTCCACTTTTACGAAAAAAGAAACATTTTATATATTTTTCCCATCAAGTTTTTCCGATGGTTAAACTGTGTATGTATATAGTAATCACATAAAACTGACATTAAGTCTAATTTATTTTTTATTTTGGGAGGTAACAATGACCAGTTCACGATTTCACTTCTACTCCCTTGAAAGTGTGAGTTCATACACTTTGGTTTTGTGGTCCAAAGTTGGACATTAATTTTCTATTTATACAGTTTTTATATTGAGTGATTAGTAGTAATAAGTAGTAATAAGAGATTTTTAGTAATAATTATTAGTAAATCATTAGTAGTAATAAATAGTATTAAATGATTAGTAGTAATAATTAATATTAATTTGATGACTACAGATAGTGAAGCCCATATAAAACTACCTGTAAGTAATTAAATATCGCTGAACTGTTCCCTTTGAATTCTGTATTTTCATTTATGACTGCGTAATAATATTTTTTTATGCATAATGAAAAGTTGTATCGATTGGTGCATAAAAAAATGTGCGGTTCCACTTAAAAAATCAAAGTTGACCTTCAAAAGTCCTTGACGCGTATGTGCATCTCTTGAAATCATTTAATCTCCATCCAAAAATTTCTCGCTGTGAATAATAATAATGACAGAAATCAAGGTGATAAAATCTGTTGGCCCACTCTGTATAAACAATTTCTTATTCAACAATCCTCAAATAGTGTAGATAAGAAGTGAAATTTCCGTTGTTGTTGTTTTTTGTTGTTATATAAATATATTGTTTTCTCAGAAATTAACATTAGCTTCTTTCCCTAGTTACGAATAATAGTTATGAACAAAAAAATTGAACTATGTCCATACTTTCGTCCAGCATTGCGGATTACAGGTTCTTCGAAATTTCGAAAAACAATACCTGTGCCGACCGGAAGATCAGAATTTGTGAATTTAAACTCGTCACGTCTCGGATAACTAGATGTCTCGTTAGCGTCATGTTGTCTATTTGTCCGCGTTGTCCACGGCAACAATAAATTTACGTTACACGCTGAACAACGCGATTCATAAATTTGGCTAAGTGTCGTTAAAAAATTCCATGCACAGTTTACGAAAAAGTATGCGTACCTCTGGACACAGTGTGCGGCTGTAACGACCCATTCCTCGCTAATGATAGCGCCACCGCATACGTGACGATTGTTATATCGGAGGGACACCTATAAATTTCGCCCGGTGTATCAATTTTGCGAATCATCGGCCCGGACAGCCGTGAAATTCACAATGTTTCCCCGTATAATCAACGTAGCCGTGTTAAGCACGGATTTGCATTCTTTTCGCGCGTAGACCAGGGATTTTTGTGAAAGTAAAACTGATTATCGTCTGTCAAAACGAAAAATTCTCGGCGTTATCAGACTCATTCTATACAGTTGTTTCGAATTGAATAACAACAAGCTTCAAATTCCATTCCCAAAGAAAGATATCCGTGCAAAAAATTCGAGCGCGAAGTTCTGTCAAATTCCAAAACATATTTCATCGTGGTACGGAAATAATTTAAAAATATTATTTTATGCTATATGAACCTCGTATGCCTTAAAGAAATAAATAATAAATAAAAATATTATTTGATTGTACGTATGAACTAACGCGCGATTATTCCAAATGGCGTGTAGTCAGATAAGATTATATAATATCTTACTGATTACTTTTCGAATCATATTTTTTCCAGAAAAGAAGTAAATCTACGTGTGCCCTGCAATGAGTGCAAACAATTTTGATCTCGCGTAAAAATTCACAGACCAATGAGCATTTCGGGGGAACTAGATTTTTGTATTCCATTGGAGGAAAATCTGGATCGACTCGTCTTCGATAGTTGTAGGATCGGGACACTCACCTGGTACGGATGATCATCGATACTTGCTGGATGGCCTCCAACAATGCGACTCTCATCATCGACTGAAAGAATCAATAGTTGAGTTACCGTTTCCGCTCGCGTGGCCGTTGAAGACATTCTAATTAGAGCGTAGCGTTGGCCGATGTGTTTCGATGGGACTTGATGGCCCCCCCTTAAATCGAAAACAATTGGACCAGTGGGAAATAGGTGCTTGGCGGTTTCGCGACGCCAACTCGACGAGCGAAAAATAGAGCGAGCAACGGCGCCCTCGAAAACATTTTCTGAACAATGTAAAGTGAACAGATCGGAGTGTCGTTAAAATAATTAACAATTGCCAGAAACGCGTTCCGAGTGGAGGGGGATGGTTTACACGATATTTGTGTTGTTCTTTCATGTTTTTGTTTTTACGGCGAGTGGTTCAACTCTTTCTTTTTTCACACAGGTTGATGCACTTTATGGAGATTGAGTGTACTTACGTTGCAGTAAAAAGAGCTGCGACAACACGACTGGCGCGAGCTGCAACCACAGAAACAGGAGGAAGGTATACATGGCGGGAACTTGCCGAAGAAACTACCTCTCCGCCATCTGGCTCGCCCTTCTTTTATTTCGATATTCGGGTTAATTGTCGTTCGTATCAATTTACCTGGACACGACGAAAAATTTCCGATCCACGAAAGTCTCGGTCCGCCGACCTAGATTCCGCATCGATTACGCAAAAAGGAGAAGGACTGAAATAAAGTTTCAGCGCTGCCAGCGGACGATTACACCATTCATTTTGTACGAAGCCATTAAGTGTCTCTAACGCGATTCGGCTTTCAATGTGCCTGATTATAGAAAGTAAAAAAGAGCAAACTTTTCGGGATTAAATATTAAAACGAACGTCGATCCTTGGAAACAGAGTTTTCCAAGCTTGTTGTAGCCTGAAAGTTTAACGGAACACCCCATTTTGTAGATCACGTAGATATAAATAATAAATTAAATTAATGAGCAAATCCGTGTAAACGAAACAAGCACTGATTCTCAAGTGGTATTTATTTAAAACAAAACACGAAGCAGTAGTAAAATAAAACTAGCCTATACGTGTGTATCACGAAAGTGTTCTCACGATTCTCGCATTCTACGGTTCGCTCGCTTCGGAAAAACTAATCGGACCAATACACCAGTTTGCAATTTAGTAAGATTGGTATTGGTCTGGTTAGTTTTTTGCGAGGGAGCAACTTTGACGATTCCCACATTCGACAATTAGACATTAAACATTGCATTGACATTACATTACTTTAACATTATGTTATACAGAATATATAGACTATGTTAATTATGCTATCTATACGCCTGTGTAGACGTATATGGATTCCAATGTATCGTACAGATAGTTTTTCGTTAATACCTCAGTAACTAATAAAGACCCACTATTGAAATTATATATTCAGGATTATCTCCCCCCTTCCTTCCTTCTTCCCACTCCTTAAAGCAGAGCGGCTCAACATGCCTATTAGCGGGCAATGGTTCCCTCCGATGCCCGTGGACAAAGCCACGGGCAAAGTTACGGGCAAGTGACATAGTGGAGTGGGGGTAGACCATAACACAGCCGCAGCTGGTCCTGTAGCTGGCCACGCGGCTGTGACAATGTGTGTGACATACATGCGTGGATTCGTGCTCGCGAGGGCGTGGCTTCGTGCCCACGAGGGCGTGGCTTCGTGCTCGCGGAGGTGTGGCTTCGTGCCCGCCGTTCTGAATATGCCCAAGGCAAAATCTCAGTTCATAATTTTGTGGGGTTCATATGCACTATATCTCGAGTTACTAGACACACCCTGTATGATGTCACGGATGATCCCGTGAAAGATATTATTCAAGGAGAATTCTCATTATAAATAGATACACATTCTGAAACCATATTATTTGCCAATGTGCGAATGTGCATTTCTCCCCGTAAAATCAGGAACAACGGGGATGGTTGACATGTCCAGTTATTTTTGTTATTCGTGTCACTGTGCGCCGTGGTTCTTACGATCGCGAAGGAGCAAGGTAAACTCCGTTCGGAATCGACGCCGGGTCTCTTTAGGAGACGAAGACGCCGATCAACGGCGGCACGTACAATAGCGACGTTCGTTCCCGTCGTCCTTTACGAGCCGGCCACCTGTGCGAAGCTGGAAAATCGACTGGGAACCCAGGCACGTACGCGACAGCTGTAAAATTAATAATTTCGAACGAATAATTCGATGACGTACCACGTCTGAGCCAGGAATAGGTGAGAACGATGCACAGCGCGTATCGGTTCAAGTGTTTCCTCTCTGCCCTGTGTACTCTACTCTGTGCACACCTACAGTCGAGGGGACGCCTTTTCATTAGCGAGCTTCATACCGAACAGGTAGTTCTTTCATCAAGCCCCTGCTGTGTGTACGTGTCTCTCCCTCTTTGCACCTCTCTTTCTCCTTCTCTTCAGCTTCGACCACGGCCTCTCTCGTTCCACTCGACTCCGATCGTGTTGTCGTGGACATGTTTTTTGTTCGAATGTACATATGCCCTCTGTGCCGGCCGATCGTTTCAAAAAAGATACTTTGCACGGTGGAACACTTCACGAGTTGAAAGTGTCGACGAGCACGGTCTTTACTGTCGACGCACGGAATGATCCTGTCAACCAGCTGCCTGTGTTTTTTGAAAATCCGTTTGACTGAAGACACCGCGATTTATCCGCCACGTAAAATTGAACCAATGGAACCATTCTTTTTTTTTTAAGATATCATTATTTCTGTATTTACTAAAACAGAGTCCCGTAGATTTCAAGAGGCGTATGATTTTACAAAAGTGAACAAAAGTTGAATTCTACATTCATGTGATTACAATTTTCATGTTCAAACATGTTGTACTTTCTATTACAGTTTGGTCGCAATAATTAGAAATTCTTTGTGTGTAATCGTTTTACAGAATGGGTAAACACATTTATATTTATTGTATGTCTAAGTGTACGTTAATACTTAAATATTGGTCACAAAAGAGTAGAATTCTACTTCATTCTTTTTTTAACGCATAGGATAAGGGACCCAATTACTGTGGGGGTAATTATACTTACTTTTAAAGGATAATAAATATTAAAAAAGATATGTATATATAATATATATTTTAAAGAAGAAAATTTGCTATCTCTATCATAATATTCGTTATGCTTTTAAAATAAGTGTAATTAATAAAGGTACAGTAATTGGTACCCCCACAGTCATTGGGTCCCTATCCTAGCATTCTCAGAGTCGCCAGATTGAGACTTGTCCCCCCACTCTACCTTCCCCTTTTACCACGCTGTTCCCCCACGCTTCCGCCACGGCCACGTGACGCGTTTCGTCTCTGACGAAAATTCCCCTAATCTGGCGGATCTGTTCATACTCACAAGTACTAGATTTTGTTCGAAGTGTTCCGAAGTGTTTCCATTTCCAAAATTTCACTTCCTTTGTCAGTACGAGCACATAAGGAATATACTCATCTATAATTGTCCAAAATTCTTTTTCCCCTAAAAAATTGAACGCCATCTTTGACATGTGCTTGGGGTCGATATCTTGCTAAAAGATAAACGACTCGAATAAATTCCATTATTCGTACAAATCTTTGTAATTGAGGATGCAGGTGTTGAAGTCAATGAATTGACAGAAATTAAGCGAAATATCGACAAATTTGTACTATGTAATTGTCAACGATATTACAATGCAAAAGTCTTTGAACTTACTTTTATCCACTGCGCGTGCAAAAAGAAGTTTGTTGTTGCATAGTGTGGCGAGGAGGCCCCGGATTAGATGAATGCTATGCTTTGAGACACTATCCAGTACTGAAGGTGTTAATACTCATACAGTGAATTCTCGATATATGCCAACAGCACGGGTTTTGCCAGCGTTGTGTATCGTACAGGAGACATATGCAAGCCGTGTTATGTTTATGACATATAATAGCATTTCCTAAAATGCCTGCACAAACATTTATTTTTTCCGGCCAATGAGTATTACATTCTCTAATAACATGTGAATTTTCGTAACTCCAATAACGACAATTATGACGATTTACAGCATCGTTTAAAAAAAAAGTGCATTCGTCACTAAAAAAAATGTTTTTAATTGGATTAGGAGTGACGTTGACCATATTTGTTAATTCCTCACAAAACTCAACCCGCCTGTCAAAGTCATCTTCCAATAACTTTTGATGCAACTGCATTTTATGAGGATGAAACTTGTTATGTTTAAGTAATTTGTGCACAGATCCCACTGATACACCAGTTACCATTGAAACTTGTCGAATTGAACTAGTAGACTTCACAGTAAGCTGTCCTATAATTTCGATTTGATCAGCTTCTTTTATAAATTTTGGCTGGTTTCTTTTTAAATTTGTCACCGATCCTATTTCCTTAATCTTTGCAACTAATTGAAACACATACGTATGAGAAGCATGTGTATCACGATGTCTCTCATTAAACGCAGCAACAGTTCGACGAGAACACTCATCAGCTGTATAAAATAATTATTTTTACTCGTTCTTCTAAAGAATACTCTATATTATATTCCATTAATTGTACTGCGATATAGTATCTCTAATTACGATGATTCACACTTGACTAAATAGTACAATCTTATATTGAAATACATACAGCATAAACTCAAGAGAGGACAATTTTGTTTTCAAACGGGACGTACTAGTACAATTAGAAAACATCAACAATTTGCGTCACAGAATTTTACACAATAATATGTCTCGCTCTAATTCTCTTTAAATATCTTCGAAACTAGTGCCTAGATAAAAAAAAAGTATCCCATGAAAATTGCTGGTCTTTTTACGTACAATAAGATCCCATAATAAAGAATGTAGGTTTGCATTTGAACAAACCAAAGTTGACCTTCAAATGACCTTGAAAATGCCACCCAAATAAAAAACTGATACTGCCCCCCTCTTTCCCCTTTGAAATCCCTGGACACGTGTTTTACCCTTTTCTAATATCTTGCATACTTTTCGAGATATTCGGCTGGAAAGTTTTAAAATGAACACAATATATAAGGAAATCACTGTATATGGAAATTCCAATTTTAATCTATCTTTTGTCCACCACTGCGGAAGCGTCTACATTAATTAACGATTAAGCTGTTTTTAGAAAGCAACGTTTCGCAAAGTGCAAAGAAATTTGTAGTAACCAGAATCAATTTCCTGTGGTGTTTTAAGCGGAACGGTCGTACTGTCGCAAGTCGAAATCGTCGATATGCTTCAACGACACTTAAAATTGCGCACCTTCTAGGAAAACGAACGGCAATGTCGGCTCCGAAAACACAATCCTCGGCAAGATGGAAAGTGAATTGGTTAATCATCGTATCTCGCTTCGCGTAAGAACCATTAATTGTTCCGGACCACTTGCGGAAGAGTTTCTTCGATAATTGATTGGCACCGCACTCGGTCAAGTACTACATTTGTACTTTCCGTGCCCAATTTATTCGACACGCCGCCGTGATAATTTCGAACCGCGGTGGTTACCCTGGATTATTTTTCAATTTAAAACGAATCAGGTGTTAAGATCACCGGATTACCATTTTTCCAATTCGAAATTAATTAGTTCTAGTTGGACTAAATTATTTTAATTAGCTTACCTTTATTCATAATCTACAATAGGATTGGAAGCGTAATGAATAGACTGCTGATCTTTTTACAGAATAAAAATCGTTTGCCATAACGGCAAGGAAGAAATTTGTTTCTACCTTCAATAATTGTAGTGCTGTTCGTCAGAAATGCATAAAATTTTCAGCCTAGTAATTAATATGATAAATCATGACTTCTCAGCTCTTGTTTCATAAAATAAATCGCATTAATTTTATTTGATTTTTCCGGTTACCGAATAGAGGCCGGCTAACATGTTAAAAATATGAAATATACATTTTCGCTGATACATTTTTAATAAAGTTTATTAAGGATCTCTCTCATATTTTTCTTTTTTCTGTATAAAAAATATGAATCTGTAACGCGAGGCTGGAAGTTTCTGCACGAAAAAAAGATAATAGCTCCGTTTTTTATTGGCGTTTTGTTTCTGTCGGATGGAGCGTGCTTACAACCGACGAGGAAAAATTAATCTTCGCCCGAGGTATGCGCAGGAAGATATTCATTTTTCTCTTTGCTTTGCGTCTATCCAAGATCGTACCTTGGACACTCGCGTGTACACTCCAGGATATCCTTGTCTAGCGCATTCGTTAGCGCCCCATGACACGATACCAATTTGAACGCCATTATGTACCAAAGGTCCTCCCGAGTCGCCCTGTAATATTGCGTGTAAAGATTATTATCCGTACCGAAAAGAGCTGCTCCGATATCGACAATTTCGCAGAAGAATCAAAATTTACAAAATCGAAGGAAAAAATCTGTGACTCTGTTTGCTCTGATATCTTGAAAGATAACATTGTGGACGAATTATCTGTGGAGTACGCGATAAAAACCTCGTTCACAGATAATACGTGCGAAATTTTCCGGCAATAATATTATGACACTTCACATAATTTTAATGAACGTAGTCGAACAAAGTGGTTCAATTGTAGACATTATATAATTGGATTTGATCTGATATCATCTTTTTTGTCAGATAATGATCTGATAGGTCGAGTTACATAACATTTCCACCTGGAATATATCCAGGTGAAATGTTTAAATAAAAGAAATGTTTATTTAAGTGGAGCTGTTATCATGAGACAGGAGAGTTTTCTCAATGTCATATTTACCGATATTTCAAGCTTATCGTCGATTTTTTAAATGGCATAACGGATTTTGATTAGTATAACGTTAACGAAAATACAAATGCAGTCAGTTAGTTGTACATAGAGTTATTTTTCAAAACGCATAACGTAACGTGCGAAGACGTTGTTCATGCTTCCGATCAGTGATGCCAGAGGAGGGGAGGGAGCACGAATTGAGGGGAAAAAGTTACCCTCTCTCTGTCAGTACCGGAGTATGCATGACAGAGACAAAACGTGTCACATGACCGGTCTGCGGCGGAAGCGTGGGGAATAGCGCGGTGGAAGGGGAAGTTAGAGTGGGGACACAAGTCTTGATCTGGCAACACTCCTTCCGGTACTACAATTGGATTCCATTCGCGTAAATAAACATCCTCTCGTATCGTTAAAATGTTAGGTGATCACCCAGTATCTACTGCATTTCATTTTTCATTTGCATGGACATTATCGAATCAAGTACTGTTCGTAGATTAGATAGCATCTTCTAGACTATTTTAGATTCGCCAAGAAACTTTTATCTAACGATTGAAGGAATAATAATAATCTTCTCAAGTATCTTTGAGTTCCAGGAATATATAATCAGTAGATACGTGTACGTGTACGTGTTGAAGTGGTATTTGAATTGTTGTTGCAAATGTTTATCATTTAGTGACTATTTATTAAACTCAAGAAGGTTCTTTTGAAACTTCAATTGACTCGACATCAATTCTCAGCTAGCATTAATAAGTACGAATTTTCTATACGAAAACGAAAATGTTAAGAAGAATAATTTAAATTAAAGGCTAGAGAAAGGAAAAAACATTTGTACGTGGTACATGGAGACAATAAAACGTTCAAATCACTGTAACAACTAAACTACGCATCCTTAAGAAAATTCTCATTTTCGTAAATTATTTAATGAAAACTAGAATGAGAGGAAAATTTATTACCATCACTAAAATATTCTTCATGGCAAAAATAAAATATAAATGTCATTACTATTTTTTAACATCAAGTTTTCTTGTATTGTTAAATTTTACAAACCACATAAATATCGTCTATCTATTATGTTTTCTAATGTTTGGGTAATAATTGTGTCACCTAGGTGAACTATAATTAGACCGAATTTTATACATTTAGGACAACAATGAAGGGGTGAAACAAAAAATAAACCGTAAAAGCATCAGAAATATTAAAAACACTGTCATACTATTTTACATCTGACAAACCAATTAAAACAGAAAATTAATATCTATTAACTCTTGTTTGTTGCACTGGAAGAGGAACATTTTTATATTGCATAAAACTTCACGGTTTAATTTCAATGTATTTGAACTGTTGGTAATAAATTGGTTTTTACATTTGTATATCAATAAGACATAATTAAAAGGAAAAATTCGTTATCGAGCCAAATTGAGCCGTTTACGAAAATTAACACTTAATTGGACTTTTAAAGGGAACTTCAAAAATGCTTCAACTCCCAATTGATATCCGCTTTTACTAAATTGGAAAATGAAAATCAATTATTTTATTTTGCAGCGTCGGAAAGGTACTGAAATAATGGAGGTACTTCAAATAATTTCGTCAATGGAAATGAATAATTATCAGTACAAATGTAAAAGCTGTCAGTTTAAAAATAAATTCAGGTGAATAAAAATTGTCACTGCAAATATCTGTAGAAAAGATTCAAGTCCTCAAGTGGGACAAAGAATACCAGGATACCGAATAAACAACAACATTATCTACTAAATAAAAATTAACAGATTAATAGGGTGCCCTATAATTTTGTCCCTGTACTACAATTATTAGGGGTACCCATAAGTAATCAATTATTTGCAAAGAATTTGTTTTGAATTTAGTTCTGTACAGATCGTTGAAGAGGAAACACGCATTCGTTTACAATTTTCGGTAAAGCAGCCTGTGTTCAAAATATTCTAAAAAGTATAATTCTTTTTACAACCCTGTAATAAAATGGCGGGGTCCGGACCTTCCGAGGATCATATTCGTCATTGCATACTTTTTCATTTTCATGCGGAATTTAATGCAACGGTAACAACAAAGAAAATTTGCGATGTTTATGGAGACGTATTGAAGGTCAACAAGTGTCAACGTTGGTACAGAAAGTTTGCTGCTGGTGATTATGATCTCTTTGACAGGCCTCGAAGTGGACGACCAGTTGAATTTGATAATGACACCCTAAAATCTCTAGTGGAAACTGATCCAAAATTAAGTATACAAGAATTATCGAGAAGCCTTGGGTACACATGATCAACTATACAAAGGCACCTACACGAAATGGGAAGGGAATATATGCAAGGAATATGGGTACCGCATCAATTATCTGAGACCAACAAGAATATTCGTCGATCAATTTGCACTTGATTGCTATCCAGATTTCGTAGAGATCC
>CM052120.1:13277935-13294053 GCA_028454245.1 Halictus quadricinctus | reverse complement strand
ATAATTGTCCTTGGCCAGACCCATGTTTTGGACAATTATCGAGTAACACTGTACATCGATGTCTCAACTACACGTGAAATACGTAAATAAAACCACTTATACAGTCGGGGACAAAAGTAAGCGGACAACCTTCAAAATCTAATTACTTTTTAAAAATTGGACCAAATGACTTGAGGTTTTCTTTTGAGATGTTAGAAGGATTGTTTTACTAGGTAATGTACCAAAAACGATTTAAAAATTGGTCGGAATTGGGAAGAAAATAGTAAACGTCACAATTTTTTACTTTTTCATCTGCGTCTGCAAATGAAAAATTGTTGAAAATTGGAAAGAGTACACCTTCCGTTGTTTGACAGCAATTTTAGGTTATTTTCATAGCGTTTTATTAAACATTTTGTTTAACACACGCTGGTGTTTGTTAAACGCTTTGTTCATGTAAGTTTTAATGTGCACTATCATTTTGTCACACAGTATCTCGAAATATTTTCGGTGTGTAGATATTTTTAATCCCTCCACTGATGTTTACATAGTCGACGATGTCCGCTTTTGATCCCCTGTGTCTGCTAATGACTCATTAGAGACATCGTTTACGTAGGCTCTAAGTACTTGCGTTATCTTTACGATGAATCCTCCTCTGATAGCTACAATATTATCGCGTTTTTAATACTTTCATAATAGGAAATTAAAACCATGTTATCACAAGTATCTCCAACGTGTAATAGTAACTACAATCAACGGATGTAGAGCCAAACATCCCAGCAAGCAAATTTCCGCTCGACTGGTAGGAGACTAGCGGACCAACTCCATGTCCATCTGTTTCCGCAACCTGGCGCAATATTGGCAGCAGAGCCTGCCAGCAGCAGATTTTCATCGGATGCCATCCATCGACGATTTTAGTGACCCGCTAGTCAATCTGCAAATTCTACAATTTCAATTTCTACGGTATAGGACGCGCACATACGATACAACATTTGAGTAATGAAAAATAGTCGCTTTTACTGCTCTTTAAATATTTAAATGTGTAATTGTACATGCGCGTTCTTTATCGTTGAAATTGAAAATGAGTTGCAGTCACTAAAATCGTCGCTAGATGGTGTAACAGATATTTGATGGTGTAGGGGGCGCTGTACCAACCACCTGCTGCAAATCTGCAGCCTGCGTCTGCTAGCAGACTCTGCTGGTTTTCTGCCATGGCAGGTTTGGCTGACTGGGATTATAATCTTTTATTTTCGCATGCCCGAATAGGTGTAACTAATGATCCTAAATGTCAATGCGGATATGACATACAGGGTATTTCATGTATTGATTAAATTGTAAATAGATTATATATGTATTATATGACCATATTTTATTTGTATGTCCTTTGTTTGATGATCGAAGATTATAATAAAATGACTATCGAAAATAAATTCTTCACTTGCATTATTGTGTAATATATTGCTTTTCGAATCTACTGTAAAATTGTATAAATTTATATAACTGTTTTTTTTTTTAAACAATTATAAGCTAAAAATATAAGAAAATATTAATAATGTACGTGTTGTAACCAGTGTAGATATAGCATTGAGTTTATAATTATTCACAGCACTGTACATTTCACAATCTTTTATCTTCTATGTTCATTATCTTTTATCTTACAATTTCCGCGTATTCCGAGTTCGCACGTATTCGAATATGTTCGAAATTTCATAAACTAAATCGTAAACTGTATGCACATTGTCCAATAAGCGTGTTGCATAAAAGAAGACGCTGAAGATTTTAGTTCGACCAGGCGAGGCTCTCCCGTATATCGAATGTACGCTACGGTCCCGCAAAATTAAAACGTGAGAGGCGAAATTTCATGTTCGCCGGTTAATAAAAAACAAATAAAAAAAAATAAAAGGAAAATCAGAGCGCTACCATTAGTTCGCTGATGGACACGGTTGGCAGAAATCGTCGAGCTCGATGGAAACTGTTCGTTGACAATTTTGTAAATTACCGACGACTGGGACTTAACGACCGGCACGAAATTGGGAGGTTATCGGCGATTGGCGGAAACTGCTCGCAGCGGCGGCGCATCGAAAATAAAATAAAGTGGCGTGCGTTGTAATGTAGGTAGCGCGTTATTTTGTCGATTTATTAAATCGTAATGAAGTGCACGGGTCGAGTAATAAGAACGCTCGGAATATCGCGCTCGGCCGATTTATATTTTAATGCCGGCAAACGGGAATCAACGGCCAATTTCGTATGGTCAGCGATTGTATGTTAATTGAATAATGAATATCGCGTTACTTGGCCTCGTTGATGCGCGAAACGCGCGTACACACGCGCACGCCTGTCGCTAACAGACGGAATATTTATCTCGCGCGGACGATTCGGCCCCGCTCCCCGGTGACAACGAGACGCAATCCGGTGCGTCATTGAAATTATTTTTGAAGATAATGCGCCGCTACGCTTCCGCCTAATGAACTCGATGTTTCGACAGAAATGGACCTACAACACGAAAATGATGGCACCGTGGGCGAGTACCTGTCGCGTTACGGTTCACCCGTTATTTCCCGCCGGGCGCGTTAACTTTGTAACGAGTCATTATTCATGCGGATAATATGGTGTTTAATATGAACTTTATTTTTCGTATTTACAGCTTAAAGTCCCGTTAACAACCACGGTCGCGAAATACTTGGCACATTACATTTATTATATTACTCGCAAAATTTGAATACATACATTTTCTATTTACCTGGTATTACAGTGAATTCTCTATATACGTCGCCGAGGCATGGCCGATAAATGTCGTGGAATTATCCCCACTACCGCGGGGTATATCCCGTGAGGGGCCAAGAAGCTCGAGAGACCTTGGTCACCGAGCATCGTTGTCCTTTTCTACTTTTGATGGAGCGCGATAGTGACTCCTGGACGATAAAGGACATCAAGACCCGTGTTGCTGACAAATATCGAAAATTCACTGTACTCATTGTCAGTACGCACCATAAGAATCCATATAATCATGCATACACACATGTACACGTACATGCGTACACATGTATTGTACAGGGTGTAAAGAAATAATTGGTGTTGGCTGCCATAGGTGTATTCTACATCTTCGGATCGATGAAGATCTATAAAAAAAGAGTTGCCGCAAAATTGTTCTTGACCTTGAATGTAAGTTCAAATGTCTGATAATATAATTTACGCGTAGAAGAGAAAGCAATAAAAAAATTTGACCTTGAAATGCAAGATCAAGGACAATTTTGCGGCAACCTTTTTTTACAGCTCATAGCAACATTAATCAGTTTGAACACATTTTTTAAATATTCGTTATAAGTCCATATAAAAAAGTTGTAAAAATTAATTTTAAATGACCAATTGTAATCGTTCTCGAAATTTCTTCTTCCCATCTAGTGAACTAATTATTCTCGGCATGCGGCATCAGTCGCACAACGCGATTAGTCCTCGAGATTGTCAATTCGTGTCACGCGAGTTCTATAATACTATGATAAACAGATAGTCGCGCGAATGTAATTTACGGCTGGTTGTGACATAGTTGAGCTACTGGTTTTTCGACTTTATCTTAATAACCTGACTCATTTTCTAGCCGTACGTGGAAACCTCCGGTACTCGGACGTGTTGGCGATTTAGCCCTTAATGTCACAGCATTAATGGCATTAGCAAGTTCCAGGTAAACGAGAGAAGAAGACACTAATCTGAAGATGTTTTCTCTTAAAAACATTACGATTCGGGGACTTTATAAACAGATCACCTCGCTCAGTAACCACAAACGTGGTCACGATGCATGCATTCTCGTCGCTGGTGATTTTTGGCTGCTCGATATTTCTTGCGAGTTCGCTGTACAGTCCAAGTAAAGTATATTTCATTATTAATACATTTCTTATTAGGATGTAAGTCATATTACTTGGTAACACTTATTTTCAGGAATATTTAGTTCAATTCTTTACGCAATTAAAAATGTATTTACTAATTAGAGATGTATCTACATTTTTTCCTGAGTAATATCAAAAGAAAATAATTTTTACAAATGGTAAGGTTACTATAAATTGATACAATTAAATCTCAAAAATATCTCACAATTGATGTCATAAGTCATTTATACTTATAGACCCGGCTTCAGATTACAAGTCCTGTTCCACGATTATATCACCTACCAGTTGTGGACAAAGTGCTATAGTCTGTTGAAAAGTCGCAGTACCGCGAAGTTAGAGTGTTAGAGGAGGGACATTCTGTATAAATATTTTATTTTACTGCTTGTTAATTTTTACCTTATTATTTTAAATAATGCTAACTCATTTTGTCAATTATAATTTAGAAAAAGTTGAATTTTAATGTAGATATTGATAACATGAAATCTGTATTTATTTTCTCACAAATTACTGTATTTAAAAAAGAAGAAGGTTATGTGGGGCTCCCCCTTTCTGGACGTCCAACGAGCTGGGGTATACCGCACTAAATCCTCCATGTTCGTCCCCAAGCTCCTGGGGGCACCCGTGATCCTCGCGCGCATTTCAAACCGGATACCTCGCTATACCTATGTCGGGTGTATAAGTATACTAAGGTACATGCAGCGTTACCCGTAGGGGCGTGGCTTGGAGCCCGCCGTTCCGTGTACGCCCAGGACAAGAAAATCGCTGTCGGTACGGGCAGCTGCTGAACAGCTGTGGTATACACCGGTTCGAATTATGAGCAACACGTTTCGACGATGACGTGCGATGTCTCTTGTTTCGGAAACAGAAATATTTAGCGCCTCTCATTTGCGAGAGCTCTGTATAATTACGAATTAAAAACAACGTTCGTTCGCTTTTCCAAGAAAGGTAATAGGTCCCACTGGAACGGCGAGGAGATTAAAAGAAAACAACCGTCCAGTCAGACAAATAAAAGCGCGAAACAACTTCGTCACGATCGACACAAATACGTGACGACGCGACGACGACGACGACGACGACGACGTTGAGAAACGATCGAGAACCTTATCGGTCACACGTGCCAGCGGTTCTATAGCGCTCGGTTTCGTGCTCGGCATTCCATCTAATTTAAATTTACATGTTGCACAGGGAATTATCGAGAAAAAATCGGCTCGCAGTCGGCGCGATCGGCGGACGCTCTGGGATCGAGGATTATCGGCGGAGAGAAAGCCACCATAGAGAAATATCCATTCGCAGTTAGTACAATATAACGGGCGATCGATCTTCACAGTCGATTTGGCATTTCGAAAATCGTTGCCTCTCCGCAGGTCTCGTTGCAGAACAATGGCACGTTTTTTGGACACCAAGTCGAGCATTTCTGCGGCGGCGGTATCGTTGGGAAAAAGTGGATAATAACGTCAGCCCAGTGTGCTCTCAGGCAAGATTAATATATCGCATTGTCGACACGGCTTGCGTTTACAATTCCACTCAGTTTCGATACGTTGCGTTTGTCTTTTGTTTTCCTTTTATTTTAAATTTCTTTTCTCTATTCAACGGTTCTCATGCCTCTTTTCTTCTTTCGCTGTAACAGGATACACGTGAAGAGCTTCCACGTGAGGACCGGCTCGGCTTGTTATCACATGGGCGGTGTCATCTACGGTGTTAAAGGCATTGTAGTACATCCCGCTTTCAACGTTAATAATTACGACTATGATGTCGCTCTTCTCGAGGTAAAAACTGTTTCTGACTCTCGTTAAATGCTCGCGATTTTCCAAGAAAAAGTTGGTATCGTTTGGTAAACGATAACAAAGACATTTTTGGACAATTTTTAGGCAATGTGAGCTTGGTTATTACGGTGTTTACACTATGTATGTCCCGAATGCCTGGCCGATAAAAGTCCCAGAACTATCCCCACTGCCGCTGGGTATGAGAGTTTCGCTGTTGTTTTCTACGTTCGGCATAGATCAAAGAATAGTATCACCTCGCCGATAATTGTCCCCGACCAGACCAGTCTTTTGGACTATTGTCGAGTAGATACTGTACTTATTTTGGAAAAACTAAAATTTTCGAATTCAAGTATCGATATGCCCTGGCGTGTTTTGGACAAGTATCGAGTAAACACTGTATTCGATTGTGAAAACATGGCAAATTTTCAAAGTGTTTAGACAGTTAATGTTCTAGCAACTGTGTCCGCAATTAGTTGACCGAAGTTTGCAAGAGGTTCGCTGAGCTCCTTAAGTCATTGGGATTAATTCTTTATGCAATTCTTTGTGTCGGAACTTACAAGATCGTCTTTCATCAAGTGAGATTAAGATCGGAGACGTATACGTAATCCACATTGCGTATCTCACAGTGGTTATGCATACATAAATAAACCTAGATGCAGCTTATATTTTGTTCACAGTTTTTGGTAGTGCATTATCTTCTTTATTATAAAGAATATGATCGACGTTGGGAATATAAGTCAGTGCAAGCAGTCGGTGGAGCTTGATACTCTTTTTTAAAGAGGAAATTTTATTTTATTGGCTCCAGTGAATCAAATGTTCAATGGAGCAGTATTATCTTTTATTAAAATTTATATTATATGAGCTCCACAGTTTTATTATAAAAGAATGGGAGGTTCCAAATGAACATAGCAAAGGAAACGGTATTATGTATAGCGACGAGTACATGGGTGTTCGGGACAAAATTTATGACTATTTTCACCTATTCTTTTCAAAGACTTTTAATACTTCTTTTAAAACGAACAAGGATGTTAATTTATTTTTTACTGTAATATGTCATTACTAGACTGCGGATCTTTATGCAAAATAAACACATTCTGTCTGAATTGCAACAAAATGGACTGAAATAAAGATTTAATTTTTTTCGTAATATGTTCAACCCATTAAAAATAATATAACGGTTGCTTTAAATTCATCTAATAGTTTCATTGTTTTAAATTACACGTATAAATACACTAATAAATGCATAAAATCCGCAGTCTAGTCATTACTGACTAACTTTGGTTTGAAAATTTTTGCCAGATTACCGGAAGTAGGAATTTTAGGGAAAAAGATAAACAATTGAAATTTTAAAAAAATTTATTTTAATGTATTTTCTAAATCAACTTTATATTATATTACACCTACGTTTGAATCAGAGAACTTTTACAGGCTTGTTACAATTTCTGCAATATTAAATGTCGAAATCTTAACTATGATTGTTTGTCCCATTTTGAGTAACCTTGAGCAGCTTTTGACGTGAATGTGAAGGTTAATTTGCTCCCAGTTAATGTTAAAAAGATTACGGAGATATTTTTTGGTATTTTATTTACCTCGAATCGAAGTTAATAAACATTTAGAAAGAACTCAAAAATTAAATTTCTCTGATAACACAATAAAAAAAATTTGCAATTCGTTGACGGAATATATTGGTTGAAATGGTGCTTACCTAGGATTTTATTTAGAAAAAAGTTCGGTTTGTTTAACGTTACTAGTCGAGCACCTACAAATTAAGAATAAAATATCGTTACACGCAGCTTTCGGAAAACATAAAATACGACGAGACGACGCAACCGATCCGATTGCCGAAACTGTACTCGGAAATCCAAGATGGCGCCCAGGTTCTAGTGCTCGGTTGGGGTGCGTCTGTGGTAAGAACGATGTCAAAGCTTCCGAGAATGCTCTATCTCGCTAGTGGAATATTGCAACCGAGCTGTTCAGTTATTAGGTCCCGTCTCGGACGAACTTTTATGCAGCACGATGCAGAAAATTAATAACGAGGACTGCCAGCAAGCCAACGGAGCTGACTTATTAACCCACAGAATGTTTTGCGCCTTATCAGACCACGCTAGCGCCTGCGTCGGGGATTCTGGCTCGCCTCTCATTTTTAACGACGCCTTGTTTGGTAAGTTCCAACGTCTTGTTCAAAGGATTTCATTAATAACCCGGCGACACTTTAAGATGCAAATTTAATTAATCATGCAACAATCTTTTTCTATACTAAACAACTGTGAATAGAGCTGAAGGGTGAAAGGGATTTGGCCGAAACGTATTACAAAATTATTTGAGAATTTTTACTAAGTTATTACTAGATTGGAAAATAATAAAAGAAATTAGAAATGCAGTATAATAAAAGCAGTAGGTAGGTTTGAAAAACGTTTACGACGTGAACTGGATTTGACTGAAATGAATTACAAAATTTTTTAAGAATTTTTTACCGAGTTATTACTGGATTGGAATTATGTAAATTTAATGCTATTTTTATTTTACTTCGAAGTCGATAGAATATTCGATATGACGATCTCATTTCTTTTCGAGTACATGTTTACGTATACATTAATTTTTGTCGTCTAATTTATGGAAACTGAACTCGAATGGAACTGACTTCGAAATAAAATAAGCATCGCATTTTTGCACAATTCCAATCCAGTAATAACTCAATGAAAATTCTTTAAACATTTTTTTATACATTTCAGTCAAATCCAGTCTATGCCATGAACGTTTCTCAAACCTACATACTGATCTTATTGCATTTCTCTTAAATAGAACAGTGTATTTTAATTTTATTATAACTGTGTAGGTATAACATCCTGGAGTCGATCATGCCAATTACAATATCCGACCACATACACTGCTATTTCTGCAGTGGAAGACTGGATCATCGAGGTGATGCAACGCAATCAATAATTCATCCGCAGGATACGTCATAAAATATCTATTTTATTCTTTCTGCTGCAAAGTAGCAATGGCCCATGTTATTTAAACCGTTTTCAATCCATTCAGTATCATTAAGTTATTCGTTATAAGTAGAATACATGCATTTATCGATGATTTAAGCGGAAAATAAAGAAAATTAATTGTTAACATTAACACTGCCAACATTCATTTCGAATTTCCCTTTAACATAATTTTAAGTAGTAAATATCTACGCTAATAAGTACACAGTATGATATTTAAGTAATAACCGGATTGCGGATTTTTATACAAAATAAAAGTTGAATGTGACTTCACATTCAAATTCACCCTAAACAATATTCATTAATCAACTCAATATAAAAATCATAATCTATCAATTTTACTAAAAAATTACATTTATAATCAATTTTAATATTAACCCATACCTATAAAATTCTTAAATCTCATTTAATAAATCCTAACCCCCATTCAAATTTATTAGGGGGTACAAGAGTTAACTAGAAATTGATTTCCCATGCTCATAACACTGACATTGAAAATCATTTTCCAGTATTTTAAAATTCTTTTTGTTCATCAGTGTGAAAATTCACCAATTTTTTCGAAACGTATTTTCCAAAAATGCGACGCTACGAATAAAATATAATTTGTGGATTTAAGGAGTAAAGCAAAACTGGATGAAATATTATTAGGGTGTTTTATGCAACTATTCCTGAGGAGCATATGAGGGTTAAAAAATTAGAGCGCAAGATTTTCGCGGTAAACCAGAATTTCGTCGGGGACATCGTCGAACGAGTATCGTGTTTGCTTTACCCCAAACGGAGCATCGCGAAAAATAGAAGATTTCGAGTGTGCACGCAAGGAGATGCTCGTCACAGGAGGGTAAGGAGTGTACACGACAAAAATGTCGATACTCCTGTAGCCCGGCGACGAGGGAAACTGATAGAAATCCGTATAAGCCAGGGGGGAAATACTTGCCAGCGTTACGCTAGAGTGGCGCAGAGAGAAATGTTTAATTTCGAGGCTCTGCGAGCTGATAGCTTCGGACTGGCCATTGCAATAACCCTATTAAACCGCAGACACGATCCAATAACTTTTCTGTCACCGACCGCTCACGTCGTCCTCCACTCGACTGCTATTTTCGTCCCGTTGCGTCGCGGTTTATATTCCCTGGAAAAACAGATACATGTCCGCGAACTGGTCGAATGAATTTATAACACGTGATCGTCGGGCTTCTTTCATCGTGGAAAAGTAGTACGCGGAACAAACGCTGCGCGCGATAATATTACGCGAAAGTGTACACTCGCAGAAAAAAAACCAACATATTCGGCATAAACTTCCACTCAGGGGACCAAAAATTTTCAACTTTTCTGAATGTAATATTATACAATTCGACGAAAAAATGGTAGAACTTTAAATTCTAGTGCGCGGAATCCAAGTTTCAGTACGCAGAGTTCACTGGTTCAATAGTTACGCGTGTTTACAGTTGGCCGATTTCAAGCATTTTTGATAGGCAGATTTGCAAGCGTGGTGGGGCCGGCCTTCTCGCGGCTCCGCTCATTGGACGATGTCTGAGTACATACCAATATGACGGCGCCCTTATCTGTCAAACCCGCTTGAAATCGAGCAACTTCACTCGCGTATAACTTTTAAACGAGAGAACTCCGCGCACTGAAATTTCAATTCCGCGCATCAGAACTTAGAGTTCTATAATTTTCTGGTCCAATTCTATCACATTACATTCAGAAAAGTTAAAAATTGTTGGTCCCCTGAGTGGAAGTTCAGCCCACGTTCGTGTTATCATTAGGTTCTCATAAGAAATACACCCCGGCGACAAAACTGCTAGATGATTTCAAATAACTCTTAAGTTGTTGTAGGAATAAATTTTTCAAACAAATGTTGCATGTTTTCCGGGGAAATATAGAGTATCCAATCTTTTTCACCGGTAATGTAATCTACAATGGCGCAGAAACGGTGGCATGAATTACAAGAGATTTTCGCAGAGACAATCCTTCTTCCTGTATTGGTGGTCTTACTTGGTAATTCATGCCGTTTATGGCCTCCGTAGAACCTATTAAAAATGTTTTAGAAGCGTTACTCTTATCAGGAGAATAAATTGATCCGGAGGATAAAGCGCCGGGGAAATTGTAGGACGCAGCGAAGGATAAACGCCAGAGAAATATTTCTACAATGATTCATATAAAAAGATTAATATCCGTCTGTACTGTAATTTGATAGTTTTCACGGTTTGCGCAAGGGCGTCGTTCGAAAAAGGAGAACGCTGCTCGTAGCGCGAGGTATGAAGACATCATGCTTAAGGTTATAGCTGGAGGAACATTAAAAAGAACGACAAGCCATCCACGTTTACAGCACTCGAAATTGTCAGATGGCGCGAACATTTCAATTCGACCATCGCGCGCTGCTACGTGACGCGTCCAAGAGCCAGCCACCGGATTCATTCAAAAACCGTGGCTCCGATTCAACAAACTTTTTGACACTGATTCACGTTTACGACTGCTGTTCGCGGAAGCTCCTCCCGTTTGCCACAGTGTTTCCCGGCTAGCGAAAATCACTGCAACAAAGGGGACAATATTACGGCAGGATGCGGCAGCACAAAGACGTCAAAGATGAGGATACCCCGATATTCGATTAACCTTAATGTACTGGTAATGTCGGGGCTACTATCCCGACGAACGTTATTACGTTCTAACGACGTAACGCGCGTTACCATGTACAACGATGCTGGACGTACAGAAACGTCCCCAGCCATTTCCGACTCGTTTCGTTTCTGTGCGCCTCGAGAATCGCAACGTTCAAAGCAGAAACACTGTGCTCCGAAATTATTATAACGCGATTATTTTTCTGACAGAACACAGTATTTGCAACTCACTCGGATTTTAACTTGGCCATGTTCCTGTACAGAGATTTTTAAGGTTCAAATCTACAATACACGTACAATGTAAGCGCAATGTGCTACAATTCCACCAAATCGCAAATACTGAGATTTCTCTATATATGTCGCCAAGGCCTGGATGATAAACGTCGTGGAATTATCCCCACTACCGCGGGGTATACAAAGCTCGGGAGATCTGGGACGCCGAGAAGGGGAAACATATCACGGTTCGGGTATGTCTCCTGGACGATACAAGACGCTGGCAAGACCCGTGTTGTGGACATATTTCGAGAATTTACTGTAGTGTAAATAAGTCTACTAAAATTCGTCGACGACAAAAGTTTGTCGGGGAAGAACAGCATAGAAAGAATAGTAGCGACGGAATGAAAGAGAAAACAAGCTACGAGGACAGGTTTGTCTGCGTTAAGGGAGAAAGGAGTTTCCCAACGGGCAATGAAGCCAAAATTTCTTCTCGCGACGCGCCGCGGCTCGATTAACCCCATGGCGGTGGATAGTAGGAGGCGAGATGGGAGGGTTGATAATCACTGGGACGAAGCAGGTTGCGCGCCACCCTCGGTCGGCTAGAACATATCAGAATGCGGTGTCGCAAGAAGCCGACGTCGGGATGCTTATTGCGACAATTTGGCAAGATCCTTGGCAATATTAGCGTTCCGCCAAGCTCACGGTTATCCCCGCAGCTAAAGCACATTCCGACAACCTATTTTCAGTACGTTAGAAACTTAATAATATGTGGCGCTACACACGTACACCTCGGCGAGCCATGCTCTGAGGCGTTGTTTCAAACGAAGAAATAAAAGGGTCCGAACACCGCGGAAGTCCTGTGTGCTGCCGCCGCCGTCGAGATTGTATCAGTATTTTCTCGACCGCGTCTTCCAAGACCACTGGAACTCCGTAATTACTCTCTGCGCGCGGAAAACCGGAAAAATTGTTTCACCAATTTTCCGGCACGCTTCGATTCAACGCAATCATTTTTGCTTTCTAAAAACTTGTACATCTAACATATTAAAAAATTAAGATACTGTGAATTCGCGATATATGTCAGCAACACGGGTCTTCATGTCGGTTATTCTCCAGAAGTCACTTTTTTTTATCTGTGCCGAACGTAGAAAAGGACAGCGATTGTGATTTAAGGACAGGAGTATAAATGCATTCGTCCTATATTTTATTAGTCAAAGTCACAGCGGCAAATGCTGTCGACGAGATCCTACTATTCGAGGTGTCTCGAGCTTCTTGGCACCTCACGGTTCATACCCCGTGGTAGTAGGGATAATTCCACGACATTTATCATCAGGCCTCGGCGACATATATCGCGAATTCACAATATTTTGAACAATTGAAACGTAAGAGAAATTCGACAATTTTATTTCGCATTAGATCGTTCGGAAAATTATGCGGATTGCTCACACTAAGCATCGACCTACGTTGCGTTCGTATTCTGTGGCAATCTTTTGTTCTCTACAAATTATTCTGGAATAAATAAGCATTATTATTTGTGATTCAAAGTGCAACCTGAAACATTAACATGACCTAGATCATGTCTGGCATCGCGGCGGTAACGTGTATAGGGAAAAGTTGTTCAGAATGATCACCTTGACAACATATTTCAAGATCATTGAATTATTTTAATTATTTTCGTAGTTCAGACTAAACGCAATTTTGCCAAAATTTTTTTCATTGCAAATCATCTGGTAAACTAATCCAGTTTGACAAAAAATTAAAGTCCATGTGGTCCATTTATAGAAAAAGTTGTGATTTGAATTGTGTGCTATCAATTACGAGACTGACTTTATATTGAAGATTATACAGTGCAGTCTTTACTCGATATATGTCCCAAATATCTAGGCGATAAAAGTCCTAGAACTATCCCCACTGCCGCGGGGTATATCCCGTTAGGGGCCCTAAAACTCGAGTGGCCTCGGTGTGAGTATATTGGTGTGAGACCAGGAGATCACTACTAATCCAATAACAAAATTTCTTTATTTTCCATAATTTTTCGTGGGACTTTTACCAAGATATTCGTGGCTTTTTTAAATGCAAATGATACCTAATATGATGTCATTCCGATGATATTTGAGTAGACACTGTATACACCTACGAACAAAAGTAAACGTCAAGCTGTTTCCGAAGCAGACGATCGTCGGATTGAAGAAAACAAAAGAATTGTTAACCATTGTGCCAGTAAACGATAAAAATTGCAGTCGAATCTCTCGGTAATCTGGCATTATTATTTTTTCACTCAGAAATGAGCAAGTTTTCAATTTATTTCTCGGCATTGTGTTTTAATTTTAATAAAATTTCGTTTTACTGAGAAGTTACAATGGAATGGGATAGTATGAAATTACATGAATAATAAAGATATATGATTTGACGGTCACTGGGACGAGCGGAGAAGAATTATAACGAGTTTACAGTGATTCTTGTGCGTTGTGCTATTATTAATATCATAAACTGAAATGCACTCCTGCCAAGCAAACACGTGTTCCGTAACCATCCGTCAAATTAGAGCCTAATAGGCATAAAGTAGCTCGCATGTACGCTGTCGGACTGAATTTTAGAAAAATTCTGCCGCCTGGGAGGCGAACGCGGCTCACGTCGAAGAATGTATACGAGCGAAACACAAAAGAAGATTGCCCGAGGGTCCGATGTAACGAAGGCCGTTGTACTTACAATAACGTATTGTCTTAGAGCACCGTGCACCAGCAGGTGTATTGTATGCTAGTCGCTTTAATCATCTATGGTGAAAACAAGCTAACAGTCGCATAGAACAGCCGGCTGGTAGAAACGATGAGGCTGTACTCTCATCTCACGAGTTACGCGTCAACACAACACTCTACCAAAAAGAGGTGACCTCTGCGGAAAAGTGAAAAAATCATCCGACCCAACATACTCACCCAAGGACACGGAATGAAAGCTTGCGTTAAGTGCACGCAGAGGTCCTTAACAATTGTGCAATTACAGTGATTTCTCTATATATGTCGCCAAGGTTTGGATGATAAACGCCGCAGAATTATCCCCACTAGCCTGGGGTATACCCCGTTAGGGGCCTTGAAGCTCGAGTGGCCTCGGACGCCGAGGGGTGTAAACATAACACGGCTCGGATATGTTTTGTAAATAATACACGACGCTGGCAAGTATTTCCTTGAAAGGGGTGAGAAAGGAATGGGGGTTGGAGGGGTTGTTAAGGAATTATTGATCAAAAACACAGATAGGATATAGGAAGGGTTTTTTTTATTTTGTGGCATGCACATCCTATTTAGTTATTTTTTCGTACTTTCAGTAATAGCGGAAATTATTTTAGTGCTCGAGTTAAAATTAACAATCTGTGTACAGGGTGTTCAATTGAAAACTTTCCAGCCGAATATCTCGAAAAGTATGAAAGATATTAAAAAAGTGTAAAACACGTGTCCAAGGATTTCGAGGTGGAAAGAGGGGAGCAGTATCACCTTTTTATTTGGGTGGCGTTTTGAAGGTCATTTTTGAAGTTCAACTTTGTTTTTTCAAATGAAAACCTATATTTTTTATTATGGGATCTTATTGGACGTAAAAAGACCAGCAATTTCTTTAGGATACTTTTTTCTATCCGGGCACTAGTTTCGGAGATATTTAAAGAGAAGTAGAGCGAGTCATACTGCGAGAAAGTTTATAATTTCTTTATAACTACAACAGATTCTCAAAATGTTCTTCGTTGTTTTCTAAACAATAATACAGACGATTCTCGAATTCGGAACGAACATTTTTGGAGGCATCTGCTGGAATAGCTCTACATTCCTGTACAATTCTGCGACGCAAATTGTTGACGCTTTCTGGTCGTGTTTTATAAACAACAGACTTTAAGTGTCTCCACAAAAAGAAGTCGACTGGAGTTAGATCTGGTGATCTTGGTAGCCACTCAATAACACCTCTTCTACCGATCCATCTTAGTGGGAATCAATTGTTTAACCACTGGCAAACTTTTAACATGTAATGCGAGGGAGCACCATTATGTTGGAAGGACAAAAGTTCTTCAAAAGTTCTTCTTTGTTCTTCTAGTACAACTGGAAAACGTCAACAATTTGCGTCAAAGAATTTTACACAATAATATGTCTCGCTCTACTTCTCTTTAAATATCTCCGAAACTAGTGCGCGGATAAAAAAAAGTATCCTACGGAAATTGCTGGTCTTTTTACGTACAATATGATCCCGTAATAAAAAATGTAGGTTTCCATTTCAAAAAACAAAGTTGACCTTCAAACGATCTTGAAAACGCCACCCAAACAAAAAACTGATACTGCCTCCCTCTTTCCTCTTCGAAATCCCTGGACACGTGTTTTACCCTCTTTTAATATCTTTCATACTTTTCGAGATAATCGGCTGGAAAGTTTTAAAATGAACACCCTGTGTAAAATTTAATTTTCTATTCGATAAGAGAAGTTGTAGCCTTACCGCAATTTTGCTAAACGATAATAGAGATATAAAGATTCGCAGTCGAGCTACGGCTACGCGAACGGTTGGTGAGCACAACGATGGCAGCGAGCATGTAAATAATTTTTCAGTGGTTATCCCGGAATTTATTTACGACCGTGGCCGATAGTCTTGGTGAATATCAAATGAAGCCATTTTGCCGGGCGAACGTTAGAGGATATACAAATTCGAATA
>CM052120.1:13245984-13259461 GCA_028454245.1 Halictus quadricinctus | reverse complement strand
GTTTCAACTCCGCTTTCAAAGATTTTCTACTCGTTCTGTAATACTGCGCCCCGGACAATACGGGGTGTCTCGTTTCACTGTGACCGCCGAAGGAGCAGAAGATTCTGAAAAATTTGTAAGTACTGTGTCTACACGATATATGTCCAAAACATGGGTCTGACCAGGGACATACATCGGCTAGAAGATACTATTCGAAGCTCGAGTGGCCTCGGATGCCGAGAAGTGTAAACATAAAACGATTATGTTGGTGAAAGTCCAAAACAAACAAGTTTTGCTATTGGATTAGTAGTGGTCTCCTGGTCTCACACCGATATACTCGACCTATATTATGTTTACACTCCTCGGCGACCGAGGCCACTCGAGCTATGGTGCCCCTCACGGGGTATACAACGCGGCAGTGGGGATAGTCACTGGTTGGACTTTTATCGGCTAGATATTTGGGACATATATCGCGTAAAGACTGTATATTTTACATTAGTATTTTATAGTGATTAATATTCTTGTATATGACAGTGGATATAAGGTTTTCTTTCATATTTTACAATTTCAAATTTATGATCAGAATGGGCAGGGAAACAATGAATTGGTACGCGCCTAGCGACAAATGTCCCTTTAAATTTCGTTTGTCCGTGCATAATTGTGTGTACATAATTGATTTTAAACAGTAGTAGTATTCTTGAGAAGCCTATCAATAGTCTTTCAGTAGATAAATTGTTAATATGGATTTCATCTTGGTATCCACGCATAGAATGAATTTCACGCGCACAGTGCTGCAACGAATCAGTGGGCTGCAAACCGTCACTAATAGCATTCACAATTCCCGACCACATTTCTCTTCGAGGTGATTCGAAACTTATATTATTAATGAAGCAGACTTTTCCCGGCGATTCTCCTTGTTACACTGCCGAGATAAAAGTTCCGGAATGAAAACAAAATCGATTTCTACTTTCGACGCAGCCGGGCAATAACCGCGAAGCCATTATTTTATCGTTACCTCGTAGAACATCCTGCTTGTGGACACGGTCCCGGCGAAGTTATAATGGCGCGCGATTTATCGCGGGAACGAGGCCCCACGGATTATCCGTGCAATTTATTCCGTCGGCAGATTTGCCGCGAATTCGCCTAGCCTCGCGTCTCGGGCGAGTTCCGGTGCCGGGCGTCGAACGAAAACAGACGCCATCAGCGAAATGTTTTCCCTAATTGAAAACGAACCTATTCTGGTGGCAGCGTGGCGAAAGCTGTCGCCGGATTGCACAAGATTAATCCAGATTATTCAAGATTAGACAGAATTAGTCCAGCCTGGTTCGTTGTTAGGGTACGCTGAGCGGAGCTGAGAGACGCGCCGTGCAACAGTCACTTCCGCTTGGTGGCGCGTCGACGCGTCGCCACGCGCGTCGGTTCGTCACGATACCGGTGCGGACGAATCGCGAAACAACGGCCAAGCAAAACGGAAACGTGGACGCGTTCATTTCGGCTGACGAACTTCTCCGAGAGCGGCAAAACACACCGAAATTCTACGGAGCGTCGATAATCCTCTTGACAACGGAACTACGGCAGCGTGGCCCCGAACTGGTAGTCAGCGCCCCGCTCTAGATGTCGCCTCTATCTGTCGTCGATTCCGCGATATCGAGAATTCAATTGATTTCCTTTCAAAATACTCGGAGTTAAACTCGCTGCACAATGCTAGTCGTTCGGTTCTGCAGCCGATCGTTCGCTGCAAGTTCCACGAACTTTTACTCCGGATCTGTCGATGAACTTTAAGAAACGCTGTTTAAACAAATGACAAATGTAACGTTTTGTACAGGGACTCTCTCGTCTGCTCGCGGAAAATTGTCGCCCCCAATGGGTTACATAGAAAATCTTGAATTTTACGATTTAAAGTAATGCACAACGGACGAACTTTTCATAGGAACGATACTGTTTTCAATTGCTTTGTCATGCAGTTGCTCAATTGTTTTGGGTAGTGCAGCTTGTGCGAGAGGTACGTTAGATGTATCATTTGTGGCCACAATACTATTTGTGGCCAGTGCCATATTTATTCCGGGCTAAACTTTAACTTAGGGGACCACAAATTTTGGACTTTATTTATATAAGACCGTAGATTTTTTGACGAGAAAATGCCAAAAATCCAAGTTTTAACTTTAGGAATTCTCTGGTTCAAAAGTTATGCGTGTCTAAAGTTCAACAATTTCAAGCGTTTTTGACAGCAAAGAGCGCCGCCATATTGGTATGTGCTCAGACATCGTCGGGATTAGGTTTGCGTGGAGAGCGTGCTTGTGGTGCCACCTAACAGCTCTGCTCATTAGACGACACGCGATGCTGAGAACATACCAACATGGCGGCGCCCATACCTGACAAAACCGCTTGAAATCGGCCAACTTTAAACACGCATAACTTTCGAACCAGTGAATTCCTAACTTGATACTTAGATTTTTGGCATTTGCTCATCAAAATCTACGATATTATGTGAAAAAAGTCCAAAATTTGTGGTCCCCTAAATGTAACCTTATTCCGACATATTAAGTATTCTGGTGTCAGTTTCATTGAAGTGAATATTGTACACAATGAATTTTTGCTTCATTTGTAACAAAGTATTTTAATTTTATTGAGCCAGTCACTTACACCTGTATCGCGACAATTTTAATTTCTTAAAACGTCAAAATTCATACATTATTTGGTCAATTCCTTTTCTTCCGTATTTATTAGTGTTGTTATTTTTTATCGAATGTGCGCTGACTAACTCGAAGAAAACAAAAGGTATACTAGTGTAATGCAGGTATCAATGGGAGTCGACTATCCGCGTTTACCTCTAATCTATACATAACTTCTCGATAGGCAGCAAGACGGGCTTAATATGGAGTCGTGTTACAGTAAACTATCGTCATCCCACGTCAGCGTCGTTCAATATTGGCAGAGAACGAAATCGGATTACCTGGCATTATGACAATTTCCTCGGGAATGCTCTAATCCCGTCGCACGGTTGCCTCCGCTTCATAACAGGAATCGAAACCGTCTGAAGTGTTTGCATCCCTCATTACACTTCTCACCATCTTGTGTGTCGATCGTTCCCTACAAATGCTTCAACTTCACCGCTTGCATTCCATTCGCGTATCACAAACGAGCACGTATTCCTCAATTATGATGTTGTCAATCTTCACTGATCAATGCCCGTGGATAGATTTCGAATCTTTATGCAGAACAACCTTTCCCCGCAGCAATTGTAACATACAGAAGCCAAATAGTCATTTTCTTCTTTTTTCAATCATTATTATCAGTTGAATACCCTCGCTGAACAATACTCGTACACTTCAAATCTTTACGGAAAATAACATTTTTCTGCATTAACTGCAACATACAGGAGGCAAATAGAAATTTTTTTTCTTTTTTCAAAATAACAATAATATATTGATATTCTCAAATTCTTTTAATCTTTCTACTGTCACAAATTTTACATACACATTTTTATCATAGTAACATGTCATAGTATCATTTCCGAGTCTACATAAAATTTTATTCCCATTTATTTTTCTGAATTGTTTTATAACAATTTAAATTTTAATTAAATGCTTAATTAACTCTTCATTGTGTTGCATGCTTCACTTATATGTATACCATATAAGGTACCATGACGGCGTGTCATGCTTGTATAACAAACTGCCCTGAAATGCCCTGAGCAATAGTTTATATAACAATTAAATTGAAAAAAAGCATGAGTGTAAAACTATTTTTATCGACGCTTCGAACCTCTCGAGATCGAAACTCTACGCTACCCCATCGATACCCGTAGAAATTCTTGGCTTCCACAAAAGTGCAATCCTCCGCCGCACACGGTAGAAAAAGACGTGTACCAAAAAGCATGTAATAAAGCGAATTCTTTGGAAAGTTTGCGTACCAGCCAGGCTGAAAACACTTGCCCTGGAAGCAATATACAGGTCGATTGTAAAGTTTCCTCTCGAAACTTACATCGCGTTGCGTTGAAGTTTGCCACTTACACATTGGAAAGTAACTTTGTGACGGCACCTCTTGTAATCGCTGCCGCTGGATATTTACTGAACTGATAAATTCCCACTGTGATTTGATTCATCACCAGTTCGTCTCAAGCTTGGACCATATGTACTTATAGACCCGGCCGCAGATAACAAACCCTGTTCCAAGATTATATCATCTACCAGATGGCGGTTGCGGGCAAAATGCTATAGTCTGTTGAGAAGTCGCTGTACCTCAAAGCTAAAGTGTTACACGTATCATGTTCAATTTTACTTTACTTTTACTATTTTAAATAGTGCTAACTCATTTTGTCAATTATTATTTGGAAAAAAGTTCAGTTTTAGTGTAGATGTTTAGTGTAGATTACGCTTCTACCGTAACGCGTAACGCTTCTCCGTCTCATACCCTATCCACCATTTTGAATTACCTTGTGACGTCAGTTGAGGCCACCAAATCATCGTTATCTGGGAACACTGCGTCCTGTGCATATCCTATACCTATGCCGGGTCTATAGGTATATGTATATGGTCTAAGGTCTCAAGGACTATACTTCCGTAGGATAAATACGAGCTGTATTTAAAAACGAGACTAGTTCGTAATGTTTATGTGTCATCTGATGGATAATACACAAAATCCCCTTCAACATAGTGCCCTCATTATTGAACTGAGTTTCGAACGATTTATTTATATATAAAAAAATTTATATAAAATATAAATTTATTTATAAAATATGAATTTATATAAAAAGAATTTCTCTTATTAGTCAATGGTTTAAAACAGGCCTGAGTAACTGAGAACCCCCACCATGCTTCCTATGGAGTGTGGGATTGGGGGGGGGGGGGACTAGGAACCTAACGTATTACTCTGCCATTTTGAATCTCAGATCGTTGCTATTTCTGGTATAAATGTTCAGGAGAACGTGAAATAATCATAAACTTGAAACAACAAATGAAAAGGCTACACCAAAGTATACTGATTCTTCACGGCAATGAAGACCAACGAATTACGTTTCTGTAAAATAGGAACAGGAAACGACAGCTGCGATAACAGCGATCCAAGGAACACGAATGATGACTACGAATTCACTCCTGGCTCGTTCCCGGCTTTCTATAACGAGATACACCGCTCGTAAACACACTTTACTAAGCCGGAACGATCGCGAGGAGCCATGGAAACGGTTTACCTAGCGCCTTAAGTGCTCTGTCTCGTAGCTGGATGCATCAGTACAGATCTATGGCGATTTACTCACCTGGAATCGAAAATCTGTTACGATAAGTGATAGCGTAGTATCGCTGTTGCTGATTTAATCGTGATGTTCTCAACTTCTGAACTGAAACGGTTTGTTTCGTAATGCGACAATTACTTCCGGGCATGCGAAATTGCGTCAAAAACTGGATCGTTTGTAGATATACCGGAGTGCAAAATTAAATCAGCAATGAAGGAGAATGTTAAAAATAAAAATTTGGGTAGCTCAGACACTTAAAATATTGATAAAATTTTATTAGGTTTTAAGAAAGTATGAGTAGTTGCAAGTACAGTGTTTACTCTATATATGTCCCAAACGCTTAGCCGATAAAAGTCTCAGAACTATCCCCACTACCGCGGGATATACCTATACCCCGTGAGGGGCCATGAACCAAGGCCTCTAGAGCTTCGCTGTCCTTTTCTACGTTCGGCGTCGATCAAAGAATAGTATCTCCTGGTCGATATACAGTGTGTATACTCTGTTCACTTGAATATCTTGTTTATTTCAAACAATAGGAGAAAATGTTGCTTACAGAAGTTGTAGGGTTTAAGAAACTACATAATATGGTATATCTTCTCTACGCCTCCACTTGTAGGAATATCATTTATACCATATTATGTAGTTTCTTAAACCCTAAAACTTCTGTAAGTAACATTTTCTGGTATTGTTTGAAATAACAAAGATATTCAAGTGGACAGAACTCGTGGGACACACTGTATATCCCTGGCTAGACCTGTGTTTTGGACAAATATCGAGTAAACACTGTACTTGTCAGCAAAATAATGGAAAAGTTGTAGAAAAGATGGATGAAATAGAAAATGCATGAAGCGAAGAAATTGAAAATTCTTAACTTCAAGTAGCTATAAAAAAAAAGGCATAAAATGTACAAAATTCAAACTCTATTTGTCAGTAAAAAGTCAATATTTATGATGGATATGAAATCAAATTGATTTCACTATTCCACATATTGCAGAAACTTCGAAAAATTATGACTAACGCCTATAAAGCCGTATACTTTACAATGAGCCCAGAATGAATGTTGTATCATGTTTTATCACGACGTAAAAACAGTTTACGTATCAGTAATTTTTTATAAAAATTTAGCACTGCTTTAATTTTGCACATCATCGTGGAATGATTGATATGGATTTCTAGTATTGAAGAAATAATGCAACTTCATTTTTGCAAGATTAAACTAAACAGCATTATTTATTAAGAATTAGTCAGAGAAACGTAGTTGGAAGAAGGAACAAGTCACTCGTGTTTTACAATGATTTATTGCGTCTTAACGGTAATCTTCTCGTCTCGCAATTACCTTTAGCCGTTTACATACACCCGTAAAAACATTATAGTATATAATAACTCTGTGCCTTAAAATGTTTACACACACACAAAACTGTTACCAGTGACAAATCGTTGAGCAACTAATATTGCTGTTTGTACAAAGACAATGAAAGAGATTGTGTGAAATGTAGGACAACAACATGACCCAACGAATCCCCGAGCTGTTATCCACGGCCCGGTCATGTGATGCGTTTCATCTCCGTCGCTCATGTGTCACTATGTCACGTGACTAACCCGGTACTGGCAGGGAGAGGGTAACATTTTCTCCTCAATCCGTGCACCCTCCCCTCATCTGGACGACTATAGCTCAACACGGTGGCCAATACACCATAATACGATGCAATTAAAAAAATGTTGACCTTGAAAGTCTAGGTCAAGGTCTTTATTGCGGCAAACATTTTTTATTAATCTCCACCGATCCGGAGACGTAGAATCACGCTATGATGGTCACGACACTTTTCATACACCCTGTACAGATGACAGTGTTTAGTCCCATTTAGGCAGATGTTTGTCAATTCTTTTAAACATATTGTTAATCCTCCGCGGATCAGTTGGCGTTAAATTAACCCCAGCGGTTTAAAACTGCTATTCGGTGAAATATACTAATAAGAAAGTGTTTGTGTTTTTAGAAATAAATCTTTCATTTTTAAATGATAGATCTTTGTTTAATTTGGATCTGCTCCTATTAATAAAGTCGACGAAACACGATTTTAAGTTAAAATTTAGCAAAGCAGTCAATGTAAGCAACTGTTTTCAAAGTTTGAAAGTAGTACCATGTGTAAATGTTTGTTGACAATGTTTGCAACTACAGTTCAACGTGAAGTAGAATATAGACTTGAAATACTCGTCAGATAAAACTCGACAGTAAATGTTCACTTTCTAAATTTTGTATTTAAACGTTGTTATACAATATGTATTCTTACATTTAATTCTATTGAATCACCTACTATTATTACAAATAATAATGGTACAAAAGATAATGTTTACGTATTCCTCATTTAATTCATACATTAGAAAATGGTCGACTTGGGAATATTTAATATCCTCTATTTCGTTATCAAAAAGTATTAATTTTTAACTTTCCCAAGGCTGATACTTTTGACAATTCATGGCAGCCATGGTGTTAAATCCATTGAAATCGTTACGTATCAGGTTTCTTTTTAAATATTTTTTAACTTACTTCTTTGAGATAAGTATTGGTCTTCTTGTTGAATACAATAGCAAATGATTTGAACTGGTTACTAGAAAATTAGAATTCATATGCAACGTTTTCTAACTCTGGGTCTCAAGCCAAATCCTGCCATTCAAAGGTCAAAAATGATGTAAAGATATTACTAATCATTACTAATCAAAAACAGAAAAAAAAAATTAAACATAATATTATATTATTTTCAACCTGCTAAGCATTATAAGAGAGTAAATAAATTTTCATTTCACTCCATTTCGTAGCAATTTAGGTAAAAAATTGTTATCTTGTATAAAGATCCGCAGTCTACTAATCAATAACGATATCTTAGACCGAAGAAAATTAATTTTACATGTTATCATATGAATAAACATTATATAATAAAAGCCATTTTCCCTAAATTCCGCTCAATTCGTTTTAGACAATAAAAAACATAAACGAAACTCTCGAACTGGTAAAACGACGTTGTTGTGCACCACCTTGTGTAGCGTCCGTTATCAGCAGCCGATGTAATCACAACGCAGTTTCGTTTTTCTTTTACCACGCCGATGTCCGCAGGCAACGTCTGAGTTCTTTACGCGTTGCGTAGGGGAAAAAGGGGGAAAAAGAAGAAAAAAAAATGGAACGAAAACGTCGCGTCGCTCTTTTGAAACAGTCGAGTCGATCTTGAACTTAGACGCCGCGCGCCGCCCTCTTAAATCACAGACAGCTAACGAGGTACGTTTCCCTTAAGTTCCCCGACCTCGTTTTCCTGCTCGTGCGCCGGGGAGTACGTGCCGCGAAACTCACCGGCGGATATTTATTCCGCGATCCCGCATGGCAGTCTCTGATGACTTTAGGGATTCGTGAGTGGAAGCAGCAAGCGCGGTTAGTCTCGTTCCGGACGGAATCGATGAACCGGAAGACACGAGAAGCCCAACCGCTATCGACGCTGATCGCGGCTACTTGATTGTACGAACCTGCATCCCCGCACGCGAACCTTCTTCCTCGCCCCCGATCCTCCGCCACCTACTCCTCCCCCTTTCCATTCCGCGCTCCTTGCTCTCCGCACGCCTCGAATCGATCACCGTAATTTTTCACTGACACCGTCGAAGTGCTATTGTGCACGCGCACTTGCTCCGACAAATTATAGCAACCGTGCGAGTGTCGGGTGTGAATCGTCCAAGAGCAAATCCGGTTGAACTTCACAATTACCCCCACCCCAAGCTGTCGTGCCACCGCGCCTCCGGTTATGCGATGTGCAACGATCAAGTCGGTCGCGCAAATATTAGCGGGACCCATAAGTAATCAATTATTTTGAAATCTAAAACGAACTTTGTAGTAAATTCAGGTTTTTATTTCTTAATTTATTATATAATCTCCATCATTATCAAGGACAGTTTGCCATCTTTCCTGCAAATTTTGAATCCCCCTCTTATAGAAATCCAGGGTTCGTGAAGCAAAATATGACTGAAGGTGCCTCCTTGCATCTTCTACAGAAGTGAATGTTTTATTTCTTAGATAATGCTCCAGAGACCTCAAAAGATGATAGTCAGAGGGAGCAATATCCGGTGAGTACGTCAGGTGCGGTAAAACTTCCCATTGCAATGCTTTGATTTTTTCTTGAGTGAGTTTCGCTGTAAGGGGCCGAGCATTGTCAATTTGCAGTATTACACCTTTTCTGTGGACTAAAGATGCCCTCTTTTTCAATAGTTCTGAACACAGCCGTTGTAATTGCTGACGATACAACTCAGCAGTAACTGTTTCTCCAGGGTTCAACAACTCAAAGTGAATTATGCCACGACAGTCCCACCAAATGCACAGTAACACCTTTCTAAGTGATAAGCTAGGTTTAGGGGTTGATATTGCCGTTTGATTTGCAGAAAGCCATTGCTTGGAACGCTTTATGTTATCATAAATAATCCATTTTTCATCTCCGGTAACGCTTCAGCTAAGAAATGGATCTCTACGAAATCTGGATAGCAATGAAGTGCAAATTGATCGACGAATATTCTTGTTGGTCTTGATGAGGTTTGATACGAAAAGATATTCGTATTTCCCGCCATAAGTGTGAGGTGTAGATGGCGCAATATGCATTAGAGTGAAGTGCGTTCCTCTACGTTTTTGCGCCTGCGTTTTTCCGTTCGTTCGACGCTGTACGTAACTCATAAGTTTAGTACGTGTATAAGCCCATATAAAATAAACCATTTATTCATTATTGTTAAACCCTAACAAGGTTATGGGCCCAGAAAACGCAAAGCAATGAGATAAATGGCATGTAGGTAGATTTTTGTTTATATAAATGGGCATAAGTAAAAACGTAAGCGTCGGAAAGAAAAGCAACAGAAGTGAGGTTATGTGCACAGACGCCACGTGGTCATAGATTCAAAGTACAAGTAAAGTGAAGAAAAAAAAATGGCATCGCACTCACAATCAGTTGATCGGATCGATAAGTTAAACGGAAGCAATTTCCGATCGTGGAAATTTAATATTAAGATGGCATTGGTGCAAAGAGAATTGTGGCAACACGTGATCAAAGAAGCTGTAAAACCGCAGGATAACGATACAGGAGCATTGGAAGCTTACAAGCGGAAAGAAGAAAAAGTGCAATAATGTATGAGAGTGTGACATGTGTCAAAGGTGGGGGATTGATGAGGTTTGACACGAAAAAATACTCGTATTCCCCGCCATAAGTGTGAGGTGTAGATGGCGCAATATGCATTAGAGTGAAGTGCCTTCCTCTACGTTTTTGCGCCTGCGTTTTTCCGTTCGTTCGACGCTGTACGTAAGTCATAAGTGTAGCACGTGTATAAGCCCATATAAAATAAACCATTTATTCATTATTGTTAAACCCTAACAGGTCTCAGATATTTGATGCGGCACCCATATTCCTTGCCTATATGCGTTTCCCATTTCGTGTAGGTGCCTTTGTATAGTTGACCATGTGGACCCAAGGCTCGATAATTCTTGTATAGTTAATTTTGGATCAGCTTCAACTAGAGATTTTAGGGTGTCATTATCAAATTCAACTGGTCGTCCACTTCGAGGCTTGTCAGAGAGATCATAATCACCAGCAGCAAACCTTCTGAACCAACGTTGACACTTGTTGACCTTCAATACATCTCCATAAACATCGCAAATTTTCTTTGTTGTTACCGTTGCATTAAATCCCGCATGAAAATGAAAAAGTAAGCAATGAAGAATATGATCCTCGGAAGGTACAGATGCCGCCATTTTGTTACTGGGTTGTAAAAAAAATTATACTTTTTAGAATATTTTGAACACAGGCTGCTCTACCGAAAACTGTAAAAGAATACGTGTTTCCTCTTCAACGATCGGTACAGGACTAAAGGCAAAACAAATTCTTTGCAAATAATTGATTACTTATGGGTACCCTTAATAGAATAGTACAAGTGTATTTAAATACAAATAAAATAAAATAGTACACGTGTATAAATTTGTCTCATTTAATTGTATTATGAAACCAATAGAACTAAAATATGAGGAATAAAAATAGTTTTTAAGAGTTACAATAAAGTCTCCTACATGAACTGAAGAACTGAAAAAGGGTATCGACTTGCCCCGACTTCCTCTAGATCAGAGCTGTTCATCGTCTGCCCGTACGGGCAGCAACCTTTTTGCCCTGGGCATACATAGAACGGCGGGCACGAAGCCACGCCCCTGCGGGAACGAAGCCACGCCTCTGGGGGCAAGTCTGGATGTCTTTGTCACACGCATTGTCACAGCTACGTGGCCAGCCACGGCTGCGCTACAGCCTACCCCCACTCCGCTAAGTCACTTACTCGTGGCTTCAGAGTCACCGCGTCGAGTTCCCCCACTCTAATTTCCCCTTCTTCCGCGCTATTCCCCACGCTTCCACCGCGGCCTGGTCACGTGACGCGTTTCAGCTCTGTCGTGCATACTCCTCTACTGGCAGAGAGAGAGTAACTTTTTACCCTCATCTGGCGACACTTCGTAGCTTCTCTCCGTAGCTGTGCCAAGATGATATTGAACAATACACGATGAGGCAGCTGTTGACGACTCCGAAAGATGAATTTCAAAAATGTTCCCGTAAGGAGGGGGATCGGTGAAAGAAGGTTGTGAGTTCCAATGGGGAGTATACTGAAAAGGACGTCGCTGTTATAGACCTAAATTAACCCTTTTCCCTGCTATACCAGAAAAAAATTATTTTTAGGCAGACCTCATACATTTTGGATCTTGAGTTGAATTCGATAGCATTGGAGAGAGGCACTATTGAGACCCAATAGATTATGTCTTCAGGTAAATATAATTTAAAGTATTGCTATAATTGTTAGTAATACGAAATATGCAACAAAAAATACTTTTGCTACTTGACGATTGGAATTATTGTAAAATGAACACAAATGACGATGTTAAAGGTAACAATATACACCCATATATACATCCTTGTATATCTTGTTGAATTTCATAGTATAATATTTACAATGGTAACAAAATTTCACTTTGAATTTTTTAGTATTATTATATGTTAAATCTGGTAACAGTTTACAAATTCTTGTAACAGATTTGTTAATCGAAATTTTGAAATACTATTCCTAAAATAACTAGGTTTGTAAACAGATTATGTATTAACGATTACAAAAACTTACCGTACTACCCTCTGATTTCGATGATTTTTTTTAATATGTTGTCAAGATCTGAGTACTGAGTTGCGGAGATTTTACTTGGTTGTTTATTAGATGAAAAGTAGTAATTATACGTCGCTACATCCATTTGATTCACTGTTGGATACTCGTAGATATGTTTTCAAAACTCATGTAACATTCTTTATTGTTAGCCTTGAAGAAGTTAGGATATGTTCGAAGTGTATGTTTGGTTAAAGATCCCAATAATTATTTGGTTGAATTTATATTTAAAAAGACATTTGATTTTGGTGAATGATTCGATGTTTTCTAGAAAATAATGACAAATGTATGCTCAGTGACATATAAATAAATAAACAAAATTAAATAAACTATTTCGATGATGCGTTTTAATTAATGATTTCTTTTATAAATAACCTTCGTGACACTACTCAGCGTGATAATCTTGACAATATATTGAATAAACATCATGATGAGCTGTACCTTTTTGTAAATATTTATTAAACGTCAAATAATTTAAATATCTAGCCTGTTTTCGAAAAAAGATAGCCGAAATCATAGTAGCTGTACACGTAACGTCTATGCTGCAAGTCCGAAGAGATAAAAGTGGGGTGAAAACTTATTATGACGTCAGCTACCTCATTCCGAAAAACAGATAATAATCGATAATTGGTTGAGAAGTACCAACGATTCTTTGCCAATCGCTGCAGGATAAGTAGCCCTAGGCCTTGAATTATTGCGCAAGTCATTGAGGAACTCAATACACGTCAATAAATCATGTCAGTTTTGTTCACGTGTTAGACAGCGTCTCGTACGTTACGAAATTGAGAGTTGATAGCGCGCGTTATCTGTCGTTGAACTTGACGTCTATGTACATCTCCTCCCAGAACTGATAAACAATAGATTACAGATGATTTCTCCTTAACTTTGTGACTATTTGCACATGATATGTCACTGATTGACAGGGGACGGATATTGCAAAAATGATTGATGAAAGTGTGCCGATCAGGAATGAGAGAGAGTCCTACGATTTATAAGCAGTGTCGTTAGAGAGAGGGTAACTCTTTCCCCTCAATTCATGCTCCCTCCCCTCATCTGGCGACACTGCGG
>CM052120.1:13192758-13245884 GCA_028454245.1 Halictus quadricinctus | reverse complement strand
AAAGTATTCTGGTCACTTTCGATCAAACAATTCACGCTATTGTGAATTAAATGAGTAATATAGTCATCGCAAAATACATCTTCTACTCTGTTAAACCAAAGCCTGAATACTCTGGAAAATAAGATTGTGGAGATTGAGCTTATTTCTTCGGAATTTTTAACGTCCAATATGGTTTCATAAACTCAACTCAAAGGAAATGATCATGGACATATTTAAAACAATTCGAAATCGCTTCTCGATCTTTCCAATATGTTTCACGTCTTCTGGTTTTTTCAATAGTCACTCAACGTTTCGATATTCCCCATAAATATACTCTCTGGTCACTGACAAACCACGATCCAGTGGCAAACCACGATCAATTCCTGGAAAAAGTCAATAACACAGACAACCGACAAGAGTGCAACAATCATCACAGTCGCATAGCAATCAAACGAAGCCATTTCAGTGCCAACCAATCTAATTATTCTAACAGTCAAAGCCTGTACTTAACGTTAACGTCTCGAGTTCCTGTGATTCATCTTGTACAAAATAATCCCTGTCTCATAATTTACTTAACTATGTGTTAATTCTATTCCCGTGGAACGGAGTTTACGCAACCGTGACATTTAATCAAAAAACCGTGGTGCTTATGTCGAAGTGTCCACGCCTGTATAGAACTTAAGCAATAGGATAGGTAAAATAGTAAAACTTTAGGGTTAAACTTTCCCTTACGGGACCACAAATTTTGATCTTTTTGAAATATAATCCTGTAGAGTTTGATGAGAAAATGCCAAAAATCCAAGTTTCATCGTTAGGAATTTAAGCACTCTTGTTAGATTTGCAAGCGTACTCTCCACCCATCCACATGAACCTAATCCCGACCAACTTCTCGCGGCTCCGCTCATTGAATGATGCTTGAGCACATACCAACATGGCGGCGTCCGTATCTGTCAAAAACGCTTGAAATCGTTGAACTTTAAACACGCATGACGAATCAGCGAATTCCTAACGTTGAAACTTGGATTTTTGGCATTTTCTCGACAAAATCTACGGGACTATATTTAGAAAAAACCAAAATTTGTGATCCCGTAAGGAAAAGTTTAGCCAAACTTTAGTGCAGGTCCCGTTCAGTTGTCGCTCGTGCAGGCAGAGAATTTGGTTCCCTGGTCACAAGCGACGTGACGGGCAACGAACCACGCCTCCTTTCGATGGTTCAGCCTATGATAGTATTTTTCCCGCTGACGTCACATTGCCCTCAGCTATGTTCGCCACAAGGCTTGCTGAAGGGGACCGCTTTAGTGCGACGGTCGTATCGGTCGGGTTTAGTCTCGCAACGGACAAAAAGGACGGCGAACCGGGTTTACTCGTGCTCGATCAACGAAACCTTCGACGCAGTTTTCGTCGTCACTTCACGTTCTTCATCATCTTTAGGGGATCGCGCATGTACCGAGCGAAAACTTCTTTCTTAAACGTTTCGAAATGCTTCCTGTTGGCACTGTTCTGTCGCTCGCGCCAAGCTGGTCTGGTCTTCCTGGTCTGTAGGCCCCAGTGGCCCGTGAAAACTGGCGAAAGCACCTTAAACTGGTAACCGGCCACATACATCTCGTAGACCTGCACAGAAAATCGTTTTTGTTTTTTTATAACGTTAGTTTCATAATCAGTCTCATTGTGGTCTAACCCCCTAATTCCCCCATAAAAAAGTTGTAAAATACAACTTTTAGTATTTTCTCTGGAATTCCGACCAATTTGCGATTTTTTCAAACATTTTTTCTACGCCATGTAGTGACACAATTGTTCTAACTTCTGAAAAAAACCAAGTCGTATGATCCAATATTAAAAAAGTTATTGTCTTTTCAAGAGTATCCGAATATTAATAAGAGTCATTGTATATACCGTGAGAGCTGCATTCTTCGATCATTCAGAACTTCGTTATTCTTGCGAATTTAAACAAATTCTTCTGTAAACATATTTTACGACAGTAAAAAAATTTGTACGATTCCAATGACAATGTTATAAATGTTTAAAATTACTGGGGCCTGTCGATCCCCACGTGACCAGTCAAAAGTCAATCAAAACTCTATTTAGGAAACATATAATTAATAACGATTTCTCAGATCAACGACAAAACGCGCGGTTGGCAACACGCTTCTACACGCGAAGCGGAAAGGGAACTAACAAAGAGACAAAGGAACAGCCCAGCAGCGCCACACACACACCATGCACACCAACAGCGTCACTCAATACCAATCATACCAAAGAATCCATCGTTCAATCAATCACACAACACGGATCATTCAATCCATCAATCATACAATACAGATCACTCAGTCAACCGATCATATAGAAAAATCGCAATATTCAATCCATCGGCCAAAAGATATCATTCTTTGATCCACGCGACCTTTATCATCCGACCTTATCATCCTTTAATTCCGCGACGATTATCATCCAGGCCTTGGCGACATATATCGAGAAATCACTGTACATCGGTGAAAAGTACGAAGTGTCATCTATCGATTTGTGTTCTATCTTCTGTCGTAATTGTTTATTATTCTGTTATGTTTGCTGTAAAAGTGAAAACGGAGGAAAAACCAATTCGTGCTATCTTGTTATACGAATTTAAATTAGGATTGGTATTTAATATTATATGATATGTTGCATAATTTTAAATCAACTCTGAAGTTGAATAATCGAAGTTATGATTAGAAAAAAGTTTTGAACAATTTACATAGGGAAAGGTAGGTTACAATTTTACTGTAGAATTTAAAAAATTATTCGACCGAATCGTTGCATGCGTACAGGGTGTAAAGAAATGTTTGGTCCTGGCTGCCATAGTATTCTACATCTTCGGATCGATGAAGACCTGTCAAAGAAAGTTGTGGCAAAATTAAATTTCTTTTTATTGCCCTTTTTTGGTTGGTCCCGCATGACGCATAGAATACAATGGAAAAAAAAATAAAAATGAAGCTCGACCTTGGAATTCAAGGTCAAGGACAATGTTGCGGCAATTTTTTTACCGATCTTCGTTGATCCAAAGATGTAGAATACGCCTATGGCAGCCAAAACCAAACATTTCTGTACACCCTGTACATATGTAGTCTGTTTCAAACTAATGTAGAAGACACGAATTCCTTGCATCGTTCAAACGCCATATCCAACATATGGATGCAACACCGTTACAAATAATTTTTCACTTTGCCGCCTACATGCGAATACCACGTGTATGGGTAAAGGTCCCGTAGAAGAAATATTCTTTACACCGTATAGCTGACATTCTAGAACCGTTTTGCAGATCGTTGAAGCGAAAAATATCAGTGTAAAAGAGTACGACACAACAATATTTCTGACAGAATAAATATGATTGAGGCAGATTCAATGAAAGCATACATTTATTGCAGCGATGCGGCAAAAGTGTTCAGAATAGGGAATATAAAAGGTTTCTGTAACAACGACAACGATCTTTTATTGTGCCCTTACACGAATCCCGACTAGTATCCTGACACACAGTTTGTCGCAAAAGTATTCGGCCAACAGCAGTGTTACGCGAATTTCGTATAGAATTATCAGTTTGTGAATTAAACAAAGCGTCTATCAACATCTATGTTTCATGAGGTCATAATTTTTAATCAATATTTCGTATATTGGGTCATGCCAAGTCCATCACTTTTTGACGCAACCGTCGGCGATTTTGTTGTAAATGAAATATGTTGTGGTCCATGTGAAATTAGGGGGAGTTTAAGTCATCATTTTGCCGGTTTAGAATTTGTTTAAAAATTACACGCCTTCGAAGTTTGCAATTTTTGCCCATTTCGGCGAAAATGAGCTTCTCTTACGAATTTTTATCTCGGGAACTGTTTGTCCGATTGAGCTAAAATTTTTTTGCTTTGTTCAGGAAGCATTGGGCCATTGTAACATAATTTTTGCAGATCTATACGATTCACTTCGTACTAAAGGTGACTACCTATTACATATAGCCACTCACATATTTGATGGCATGCAATCTAACTCAGAATAACTTTTTAATGAATGGTCCAAACGACTTCAGTGTTTCTGCCAAGCTAGATGGATTAGTTTACTAGATGATATGCAATGAAAATTTTGGAATTGTGTTTGGAAGCCAAAATATGATATGCAAGAAGGCATAAGAAGAGATTGTTCTGTGACAGATTGAAATGACATTGGTCACAGGGTGAGAGCACAATTACTGTGCCAATATTAATTATACTTATTTATAAAGCATAATGAATAATAAGAGAGAGATATTATGACATATGTATTAACTGACTTCAGTGAAAAAAATTTACGGTCCGGGTCGAAACGTTTCTGTTCTTTAAGAGCAAATTCGCAAGAATAAGGTAGATTTTCAGCACGTCAGGATATCCTAACCCCTTAAACCGTCCAGTTCCGTCAGCCCTGTCCCGCGTTAAAGTTTAATGCGCTCTGATATCCTGCGTCGCAGGGACGGTAAAAATTGCTCGGGCGTTTCGCGTTTTCCGGCTGGCAAATAGAACACGAGATAATGTCTCTTAAAAAATTTGTAGAGAAATTATTTTGCTCGGCGCGACGGCGTACAGCCGCTTCCTTCGTGAAATTGAAAAAGTGCTTCGTCCAAAGTGATGGCGCGCATGCGGGAGCGCGTGTGTCCGTGTCTGCGTGGACGCGCGCGCGCGGCTCACGTGCTCCTCTGAAAAACGTCTCGACGAAAAAGTTCGCGAAATTATATTTCTAGACGCGGTCCCCTTATTCGTATAAGTTTTTTGCTGTAGCCGCGACGAAGTTTTGTCTCGGAGCGTCTCGGATAGTGGCATTTCCACGGGAAACACCGTGTTTCCGACGTTACGGCGGTTAGACGCCGAGAAGGAAGAGCACACGCCTGGCAATCTCGCTCTTTGGTCCGCCGGATGAGACAGGTCAGACAGTCCTAACAGACGGAACACAGTCTTGCTGTTCTGCACTCCGAATATGTCTTCGTGAATAATCGTACGTAACAATGGCGAGCCGCAGACTGCAGTCGCGCGCGGGTCTGCCAGATGCGTTCCGATTACCAGCTGAAAATGGAGGAGCAATTGAGGCGACGAATTATACCGAACTACGCAAATCCACTTTCTGACGCTGACTGAGTTATTAGAACAGCCATGTAAAATATTATTTCAAATAATGCACATCGGGTAAGGGACCCAACTACTGTGCCTATATTAATTATAATTATTTTTAAAGCATAATGGTTATTAAGAAGGAGATATATACAGTGAAGAGTAAAACTGAATCCACACTATTTGAATCAGCATAGCTTTTTTCAAAATTAGATCAAATGACTTGAGTGTTTTTGAGAAGTTAAAAGGATTAGTTTGTTAGACGAGGTATAACATATTTTTTAAAATATTTGAATTAAATTATCGAAGCCAGTATTCAAAATTTTTAAAATGTGTTTTATTCACTCGGATAAATTATATCCATGATGAAAATTTCACCGACATTGGTTAATTCGTTTACCACTTTTAACGATTTTCGACTTATAATCGCACTTTTAATCGTTTATAACTCGTAAACGAATTATCCAACATTTGTGAAATGTTCGGCTTGGATATAATTTATTCGAGTGAATAAAACACATGTTTTAAATTTTCAATACAAGCTCAGATAAAAAAGTTGGAAAAATCAATTTTTACTATTTCTTTCGCGATTCTGACTAACTCAAATTTTTTTTCAAAAATTGTTTTCGCCTCGTTTAATAAACTAATCCTTCTAACTTCTCAATTACATTCAAGTCATTTGATCTAATTTTAAAAAAGTTATGTTGTTTCAAATAGTGTGCACTCAGTTTTGCTCTCTAGTGTAACATACACAGGGTGCACCATATAAATGGGAACGGAAGTAAATTAACTATTTCAAGGAGCAAATGTAACGGTAAACAAAAAATTTTTTAGGTCTTCTTTTTAATAAGATTTCAAGGTCATCGATGTTCTTTTTTCTAAATGGGACAGTATATTATTTTTTACGATATCATTTTGACCTTGACATGACCTTGCATAAAAATAATCATGTTAGAGCGAGAAAGATGTACAGAATCAAACTTTATTACAATCAAAATATAGTCTAGTCTCGAATATAATTTCTATCACTTTCTGTACGTTTACTTCGTTCCACAATTAACTAATGAATCCCCTCTCATGGGGAGGTTGTTTTATCTTTTTTAGATGATAATTTCAATCGGATGAGTTTGAAGAATGAGTAGTATTCAAAGAAATTCTCCAGTTATTTGAATATACTGTTCGGTTATTTTCGCCAAATGTGACCACTCAATTTTTCCCAATTTATGCACGCAATTAGAAATGATTCGTTAAAGGATGCCGAGTTATTTAGCTAGCTTCTTTTGTGTTTGATAATACTGCGTGTTACATTAGACCGGTCCATAAGCATACGAAAATTTAAATTATAACAAAGTACAAATACCTCAAACAATTATTTGCGAAAGATCTCAATCTCAAAACTTATTTTTCTGTCTTAAAGCTTCTACTTCCACAGCGAGTACAACAAGAAAAATTCCGAGCTAATTGAACGTCAAACATATGTAACGTAATACTGTTCGTTGAATGGAACTATTCGCGCAAACTGTTTCCTTCCCCGCTGGCTCTGTAGTGGCTAGTTAGAAGCAGGGAACAAACAATGGCGGAGGAAGCGGAATCTTGCTAAGCTCTAAAGCTAATATTATAGCAGATTAGCTTGAAGATTTAAGACCTTTTACACTGAACGCTTTTCAGATGAGAAAATCTACGAATAAGCACTGATTCTCCCTGAACCTGTGTTTTCTGATTTGAATAGTGCGCCCCCTGCTATCATAAATAATATACAGGGTGTTCCAATGATTACGATACACCTAGAAATATAGTAATTTTTCAAAAACTGTGTCAAAAATATTTAACAATATTTATTCGTACAAAGTCTAACGTAGTTGCCTGAGAAGATAGTTGAATAGCAATAACACTGTTTCCTCGCTATATGTCCAAAACACGAGTCTAGCCAGAGACATATATCGTCCAGGAGATACTATATTGATCCACACCGAACGTAGAAAAGCATAGCGAAGCTCTAGAGGTTCATGGCCCATCATAGGGTGTACCCCACGGCAGTGGGGATAGTTCTGCGACTTTTATCGGCTAGACATTTGGGACATATATGGAGTAAACAACGTATTCGTAATTAACCGTTCGAGTCCCACGGGTCTTATTCCAATAAAAAATTGCTAAACGGCGCATTCGATCTGCTTTCAAAATGTTGTACAGTGCGATAGCGTTTCTCTAGTTAATTAATCGACGATCTTAAATAAGCTACGGAACTTTGGGCACCACGCGTACACTGTCTATACCTTACATAGTATAGCGACATCGTTAAACACAAAAAAGAGTGGTCAAAGCCACTGCACTAAAATATAAAAATATTTATGAAAAGAAGCGTCGACAACAGATAATGATATGGAAAAGAGGTAATAAAGTATTTCATCAAACCATAGTTATTCACGAGAATGATCGTAATTAATGCAGAGAAGCGCTGCCTCTGTTTTCGCGGAAACACAGCTGTGACGCTTATGACAGCATCAAAAGGAACTGATAGACGGTGTGTAATCTTCGGTACCCTATTTCGGAAACGTACCACTGAATAATTATTCAAACGCAACAACGGAGTGACAGGCTACGACAACGTCTGTTCCATTCAGACGGTATGATAGGTGTTCTGATAGGTGTCGCGTTAATTATGCATATAACTTCTAACACTATAATAATCACCGTGTTAACCGTATTTATCACAATCACTTTTTCCACGTTTTATCATTGCAGCATTCATTCGTGTTGGAAAGTCGATAATCTCCACAACGCTGTTAGTCGCAATATTCTTAAAAATGGTGAAAATTTCCGCCTCTTATCGCACGTCACCTTATCAGTTTCCTTACATTTTGAGTAAACGTTCAAATGAATTTATGTTATGAATAAAATTTTAAGAAGAAATATAAAACTGGGGGGGCGGGTGAAATTACCACCCCTTTCTCTGCTATGACACAATTAAGTGAAAGAAGATACGATAAGATAATTAAGTGAAGATCGAGTTATACTCATCAGTACAGTTGCCGAATCAGGGGCCCAGACGGAGCTTGGTTACCCTGTAGTTAGGCTAGATAGTAGGATCGGGGGCCGCGAGGTGTCGCGAGCTGGGCTTAGGACGCCCGACCGAGCGGTCCTACGGGAAGAGGAGGGGGGCGACGAATTGTTTTCGATACGTGTTCCTCGCCATCTCCCGTTAGTTCAGGGAAGACACCGTGGTGGAGCTAGTGGGTATACCACTTTGGGGAGGAGTCCCACATTTCCCCGTCTCTTCGAAGGGCGTGGAATCCGTAATGCGATTACCACAACGTAAAAAAAAAGGCTAGATAGTAGGGTAATCAAACTCTGTCAGGGCCCTTGACACTGGTGAGTATAACTCAACCCTTATGCTCATCAGTATCAGGGGCCGTGACAGAGTTAGGTTACTCTGTTTTTATATCTAGCCTACTACAACTATCTAACCTACTACAGGGTAACCATACTCTGGGCCCCTGCCTCGGCAACGACACTGATGAGTCTAAACAGAGCCACTGATATAACTCGACCCGTGTACGTTGAGTTGAGGAAAATTGAAAAATTTCTGAAAGGTGATAACAAACTCTAATGACGAATTAACTCGTCAGCCCCAGTTAAAAGGCTAAAAGAAACATTCCAATTTGAAGGATGTTTGAACAATTACGTGAGCCATTATCAAGTGAGAACCATCTGTGCGCTGTCTGTTGTCCTGCGAGCGCGGAACACGCACGCCGCGCCGCGCCGGTCGCGTTGAATTATGCCCGGATACCTCCTGGACGTAGGCACTTGCCTCGTTGATTACTAAAACTGAATTGTTCGCGTAATGTGCATTACACACGATTATTCGTCTTAATTAGTCAGTGGACGAGAATTAATTTCCTTTAGAGCGTGTCCCGCGGGTCGCATTCTTGCGAACAGGGTGTAAAGCATTCCTGTCTCTTGCGACGGAGGCCGCTCGCAAGACACCAGTTTGCCAGGAGTTTCGAGAGAACACAGATTGCATTAAACAACATAACAAGTTGACGTATCTTACTAATTAGCAGGCACGGACACTTTGCTTTTCTGAAGAATCCTGCTTCCCCTCCGACGGGCTCGTCTCTAACGATTAAACCCGAACAAATGGTTCCGCGGCGAAACAGTGGACTTTCACGCCAATCATTAACACGTTCGCAGTAACCACGAAGATTCACCAGAATTGGGCTGATCTACAAGGTGTGCTCAGAAAGCGCGGGGACATTGCGTGTGAAACGCGATACATGATACCTTAGGATCTAGGCTTTGGAAAAAATATTATCTAATGTACAAACAATGGATCCACTAAACGGCCTCAGATATGCTCTTTTTTGAGTTAAATTGTCGCTTTTATACTGGATCAATGTCGTGTGTCGTTTAATCGTGATGGATTTGAACGGCCAACGAGCGTCCATCTGTGACAGGCTTGAAAACATGGCACGGAAACATTGTCAATGAATTTATCTTTTGGAACAACTGTTGGCTAAACTTTACCTTAGGGAACCACAAATTTGGGACGATATATATACGTAATCCCGTTGATTTTGACGAGATAATGTTTAAAATTCAAGTTTTAACGTTAGGAATTCACTGGTTCAAACGTTATGCATGTTTAAAATTGAACGATTTCAAACGTTTTTGACAGGTAAGGGCGCCGCCATGTTGATATGTGCACAGACATCGGCCAATGAGCGGAGTCACGAGTAGGTTGGTCGGGATTAGGTTTGTTTGAGAGGTGGAGAAGTCGCGACTACGCTTGCAAATCTGCGTTATCGACATTACCGCGTGCTTGTAGTGCCATCTAACGGCTCTGCTCATTAGGTGACGCGCGACGGTGAGTACATAATGACATGGCGGCGCCCTTACCTGTGAAAAACATTAAACACGCATAACTTTTGAATCAATGAATTCCTAACGTTAAAACTTGGATTTTTAGAATCTTCTGGTCAAAATCTACATAGTTATGTAAAAGAAGTTCACAATTTGTGGGCCCCTAAGTTAAAGTTCAACCCAAATTACCTCAAACAAGAAATCGTAGAACTCTTTAGTTCCGAAAGGGAAAACTTTTACGGACCGTAGAAGCTTCCTTCGCCCGGTGATTTTCCAAATTAAGCAAACAAGTAATTCGTATTTTCGGCTGGCTGTAACGGGCCCGACAACGCCCGTTCGTAGCATCTAAAATTGCGGTTACCAACCGCTGCAACTTTTCCAAAGCAAACGGAACCATCCGAGAAATTTAACTCGACCACGGCCGCACTCTCCGCGGCGTGGGGGCGGTTCCGCTTGAAACGATATCCGCGCGTTGTATTAATGTAAATTTACGAAATTTCTCCAGACGTGGCCGGCAATCGTTCTTTCGTGTGGTCACGGCCTGCGTACTCCATTCGGCTGTGCTTGTTTCCCCTATTTCCCCGCTACGAACAAGAATTCAAAGCGCTCTGCCGGTGGTATGTGTGTTCGCACTAATCATTAGCCGCCGTACACTCGCCCATGGAACAACGAATATTCTGTTTATTTGTAGACGCAGGTGTACCTGAGCATTGAATTTCGCAGGGAAGGTTATCAAGCGAAACGTTGGAGAATTATTTCTGTTCTAAAGGGAAAGCCGGATTACAAAACGAAGGAATTTCGCGTTTGCGAACACCCCCTCTCAAAAATTAGGAATCCTCTCTGCCTTTCATTTGAGCAAACCCTATTCCTTAAGAGTCCATGATTTTTAAGAGCCGATGGTCCGAAAAAACCGTGGCAAACTTATAATGTATTACAAATATAAACTTAATGACAAAATACAGTGTACGTTTGACGAGATGTTAACTAAACGTGAAAATTGTCATTTTTGAGAAAACAGAAAATATAAATGCATGCTTCAATGCTTGATGTGGCTATAAACATTTGCGTTGAAGCATACCTTGGCATGATACCTCGATTGTATTTTGATCATAATTGTGGCAGGCAAAGTACAAGGGTAATATAACTGGACACCGGCAGGGAGGATTGTTTTACGTAGCGTGTACCTTGGGGAAATGCGTTCAGGTTAATTTCACGCTTCAGCATCGACAGTATACCAGCATCGGCACCGCGGACCATTACGATCCTGACATGCCACCCTGCCACCTACTACATTTTATTTGATCCCCGTTGCTCTTGGAGTATTCGCGTAATTAAATTTAACTAGGGGAAGGGGGGCTATATCCTCAACTAATCTATTATACGTCCTGAAGTAAACAGGATAAATAAGAATCGTTTTTACAACATTCTAGTTAGAAATATCTTCGTTGTTTCTCATGATACGAGAAAATGTGTGTCAAACCCTCAAACTACTATTTATGTAGTGATTATAATGATTAGAGATTCTTCATAATTTCTTCATAATAATTCAGAATATCGTAGGAAACAAAAGAAAGTTTGTATCCATTCTATGCCTATGTTTTGTACAAAGGGCCATATATAGAATACAACAAAATAGAATTTTATTTCGGCATTTAAAAACGACATGAACCTTTTCAGAACCTAATGAATCCACACACCATCTTCCCAGGGTGATTAAGCGTGTGTAACCATACTTTTTCGAAAATCGCTTTGCTCGAGCTGTTCGAAATTCGCTGATGAATATGGCAAGGATATCCACGCATTAGGACCATACGTGACGATGCATCCGGGACGCCCAGTGAACTTCTGTAAACAGCATCGCATAATTTTTCCAGATAGCAGAGGTGCCACGTAAAACGAGCCAAACGCGCGCGGGATCCGCAAAGTAAATCTGATAATTGAGCTTTATGCGATCGCACGTCGGTATAAATCCTCGTGAATAAGGCGTCCCCGCGTAACGCGTCTCCGCTTATCTTACATTGTCGATAGTGTGACAGGATGTACATAGGTCCACTGGTGGTCAAAACGCCCAGTAACGAAGCAGTTGCTCCACGAAACTACTGCATTTCTACAAATTCGACATCGAGGCTCGGAATCTCCGCTATATTTTACTTTACGTCGGGATTCACAAACTCTTCTATAGAAATGGGTTAAACATTAACTTAGGGGACCACAAATTTTTTACTTTTTTATATGTAATCCTGTAGATTTTGACGAGAAAATGCCAAAAATCCAAGTTTTAACGTTAGGAATCCACTGGTTCAAAAGTTATGCGCCTATAAAGTTGGCCGATTTCAAGCGTTTTTGACGGGTAAGGGCGCCGCCATGTCTAGTCATTGTGTATCCTGTTCAATTTCGCTGGCTGACATATTCACCCTTGCACGCCCGTACACCAGTCGTATAGGAATGCCCTCTATTCCGGCAAAAAGGACAACACAATGAAAACATTAACAGGTCTCATTGAAGCTCAATTTTCCGGTTGCAGACGTTTTCCAAGCCCGGGAAATTCAAGGCAAACGATAAGCACCTCTATTGGGATCGCGTTAATTACAGGATATCAATACTAGGTACCGCTTAATGAGGGATTTTATCTGGCTAATAAGCGGCAGCAACGGAGCGAAAGAAAGAAATATCGGGTAGAACGGTAAACGTTTCGTCTGGCAGTTCGGCTGCGAATCGGCGCGGCAGAACGAGCCTGGAAAACTTTTAATAGACCCTGTTAATCTTTTCAACGAAATTTAAGTCGTATTCGTCGCTGGACGCCGCCGTCGCCGCCGTGCCGGCCGATCCGTCGAAACAGCTTCGTGCTTCGCTCGCTTTCAATGAGGACTAGTTGAATCGCGCCCCGTTCGGATGATCGACCCTCGTTCTTGATTGACGACCCCGCGCCGGGGGGAGGGGTAATTGCTCAATCGACGAAGAAGAGGCTGGCTCAGGTGAAACCCGGCTATCTTCTTTTTCCTTTGACGCGATCCAGCCGGGCGTAGCTGGCCATGCTCGCGTGTCTCGGCATTCCGTTCGCGACGATGAGCGGAAGACGCGGCCGCGCAGCTTCGTTCCGCGCTGCGGAACCAATTCCGCTGCCGATCGAAACTCAATCTTCGAAATGAACGTCGGGAAAGGTCAATATTGAAACGAGTCACTTCGGAATTCATTGGGAACTCCGTTGCGCATGTTGCCAGTGAAATATTTTCAAGAACATCCCATTTTGTTTGTCCCTTCTTATTTATCAGCCCGAGACGACACGCCGCATCTCGCGACGTCACACGGAAAATCTGTCAGTGTCGAACATTTACAAATTAAATGTTGAGCCGAGAGAAAACTCTCTGACAATCCTACGGGAGCAATAATTCTTCTAGAATTCACGGTAAAAGTTTCCCAATCGGCTTCCATAAAGAGGGATTTTATCGAAGTTATGAGTTTTCCAATTGAGAACTGTAAATTCTTAGTCGGACTAAAGTTTACCTTCTGGGACCAAAAATTTTGCCCTTTTTTTTTAACAATCCTGTAGATTTTGACAAGGAAATTCCAAAAATGCAAGTTTTAAAGCGCGGAGTTCACTCGTTTAAAGGTCATACGCGTGTAAAATGGAGCGGTTTCAGGCGTTCCTGACAGGTAACGTGACGTGGCAGAAAACGTTTCAAGCAAAATGTGAACTAAGGCCTCTGAAGATCTTTTGTTATCTTGCATTCATAGAACTGTGTTGGTACTTTTGAACGATAGTGTACAGGACAGAGAATGTGTCAAGCTCGAGACCGTACACCAGCTTACGTTCGCGACTGTGTACGGAGGAGCACAGGGCTGTTTTACGCCAGTGTTACCACGCTACGTGGCCACGTAGATTTACACCTGTTTTATTGTCGTCGCCGTGGCGTACTCCGTTCTACAAACACACAGTGGTACGTCGCGCTCGGATTTTCGCCCGCCTGATGGAATTTTCGCTATTTCCACGAGGAATCCGCGAACGGGGTCATTTCGCGAGACGTCACTGTCTTTGGAAACGCTCGCGTGCGTTATCCATCTACACTCTTGGACAAAAAGATAGCAAACATATGCTATCATTATGTTCTCAGGGATTCATATGAAATTCCTCAAATGTTTGAGTGGTACATAAACTTTACCGAATAGTGGGATTACAGTTAGATTCCTCAAATTTGATTTGAGACTTTCCTAATCTTGCGATTTAGTTCGAGGTGTCACAATCGTTCTGGGAGGATTGACCGACCAATGACGCGCGTGATCTCCCCACAGATCGTCCATTTGTTTCCTCCCTAAGGGCAATCATGGGGAGTAGTCGAGTCACACTATAGTCTATTGAATAGGGTGCACATAAGTGTGTGAGTAATCTGTGCAATTGTGTTCCTAATTTGTACTTATCGCGTTGAAGAATACTTTTTTTAGTGGGATAAAAAATATTTTCTTCGCATTCACGGGTTCAGTAAAAACTTTAATTTTCGAAGATCAAGGTCATTTCAAGGTCATGTTAATAGTAACATATGTATAGACATATCTGAATATATTTTTCGATCAGTTACACGATGCAATAAAGAAAAAATGTAGTTATGTAGAAAAAAACACAGATGACCTTGATAACTCCGAAAAAAATGACCTTCGACAAAAAATTCTTGCCAGATATTTGGTGCATTCACACCATGCACATTACGTAAAAAATATTTTTCGCATTACAATAACCTGAAGGGATATTTAGGTGGCCTCACTTAAGGGCCCGGGATAGTTACGTGACTTTTTCAGTGCAGGTCGGTAACTACTGTATAATTTCCAATTTACAGCCTTCAGACGCAGACTTAAGATCCGTCTTGATCTTGATCTTGATCCAACGGGTCTGAAGTCTGTGACTACACTTACGACATTTTTTGCTCTGTATTATCGATATTATGAATTCTGACGCCAGAAACGTTCTTCAAGTTTTTGGCATTATTTCGCAGAGAATCAAGACAAAATATAGCTCAATTTGTAGCTGAAGATATTTTCTAGCGCGCGCTACTCTCGATTTCATCCAGAAAACTCATCCAATGGCATAAAAATGCTTGAATTTGACGGCATGCACATCGTTAATTTTTGGCCTACTTGTATCGTTTATGTTACTTATCTGCATAATCTCGTCAGTTCATTAGCGCGTGCTAGATTGAACCTTTCTCTTTCGAATGAGCCCTTTCCCAGCGAAAAATATTCTCATATGAGGACGAAAAGTTGAGGCACGTAAAACCATTTTTCGCCTATTTTTGTCGGTAACCTGGTCACTCTACCTTATCGCGAATCTACGAAGGACCACACCATAGATCTAGTTATTTTTAATTACTGTACGCTACGTATACAGCAGTGCGTTAAGGTATAGAATCAAGCTCTTCTGAATGAGTCGCGTTGTTCTTACGGAGACGTTGCCCATTGTAGTAATGGACTAAAGTAATGGCTTAAAGCCAGGTTGAGGGGGAGATTCGCCCAATTCACGTGTGACTATCCGTCGACCGGGGAAGCGGCGGGTTTAGTTTGACGTTTAGCCTGCGGTGTTCACCGTAAATTGTTAACGGGCCCGGAAAGTACAGTTTGAAACACGAATTACCCCTTACACGGTCGGCGGATACGAGGGACTGTGGGAGGGTGCGTCCTCGATATGCAAACGTTCGATTAGACGGCGCGAGATGTATCAAGTTTAAATTGAATAATGCTTGTTCTGGAAAATGAGCCTCCATCGCACGATAACGGCGGCAATGATAATATGTAATTCAATTAATGTTCCTGGCTGCCGCGGGATTTGCCCGTTCGAGTTTCATGCTCCCAAACTACCCGCGTGTTCTTCCCGCGCTCTCATTCGGCTCCTCTCGGCCCCGGCACCACCCTCGTTTCCCCAGAGGACACAGACACCGGGGTGCAGTTTCGCGAACCCATCTATGTACCGTGCAAATATACATTTTTTTCATTTCGCCGCGCTCTAATATCGTCCGGTCGCGCGGCCCACCCACGCCCGCCGGACTCTCATTTGTTCGAATGTTCCTGCCCCGGCGTAAAAAACCGGCGCCAGTAATTAAAATAAGCTGCTCGCGTGATATAGCCCCCAGTTCCGACTACTTTAATTCGATTCCGGCTCGTTCCGTTTCGAACGCCCGCGATTGCAACGTGCCGGTAGATTTCCGGTACAGGTGCAGAAATTAAGAAAACGGTACCGGGATAATAGATTGTAGCGGATCGACGCTGTTGCGCTAATTATTCATCCCATCGATCCAGGCCGAGTCGATTACGCTTTAAATTCCTTTAAAGCGTTTATGGTGTCTGAAGCAGGAGAAATGGCGCCTAATGGAATTCCGAATCGACACTTTTGTCGGCGATTCGGTACGCGGCGAAATATTAACCCATTAATACCAAACGTTGCGTAAACACAAACGTTTCGCTCGCGAACTTTTTTTCCCTGGTGATTTCGCATTATTGAACCTCGTTGTTCGTGTTGCAGTTATGAGCCGAGTTTTCACAAATTCGCTTAACGCGCTCGCTACCAACATTTGTTTCGCTGCTTGCTTTCCTTGTTTAAATGTTTTATTCCGCATCGTGCCTGCTTCATGAAATATTGTAACAATTTAGAAAAAAAGATAGTCCAGGATTCTCGTAATATTATGCTATGTACTATGATCTTGGCTTAACTTCACCATGGCAACCCACGAATTTTTAACTTTTTACTATAATATAGTATACCTCTGTATTAACTTTTTACTATAGTATAATTCGAGTTAGTAGGGATTAGGTCGTTGAGGGGCGGAGAGCAAATGCATGCAAATGTACGTTATCGACTTCTGCTGCCATCTAACGGTTCCGCTCATCAAACGACACGCAATGCCCAGTACACACCAACATGGCGGCGCTCCTACCTGTCAAAAACACTCAACTTTCAACATGCATGACTTTTGAACCAGTGAATTCCTCGCCTTGAAAGTTCGAGTTTTGAAATTTTCTCGCCAAGATGTACAGGATTATATAGTAAAAAGATAAAAATGTCTGGGTTGCCAAGGTGAAGTTTAAACATGAACTTAAACAACAAACATCTAACAGTTTTAATTTCTCCCTATGTTTTTAATTTGGAAAACTTAACAAGAATATTTAAAAGTTATTTACATTTTGTTCGGGGTTTTAATGAATGGCAAATAAAACTTCAAAGAAGCGTCCTGTAATACTGCATTTTCATTCCACAGCGTTCATAAGAGAAAAAAAAACAACAGGAACTATTAGAACTAATCAGGATTCGTTTATTTTAAGACTGAGGATTTTAGGCATTTATGACAAAACTTAGTAAGTGAAATATAAAATGGTGGGAGAAGGTGGGATGAATTTAAGAATATATGTCATTTTGAATTTATCAGAGTTATTAAAGGAGAAAAGAAAATCCTATTTAACGTTTTGCATAAATATCTGCAGTCCATTTATTATTAATTGACATACCTGCGTATTTCTGGTGTATCCGTAGCCCATAAAACGTTCGTCATGGGGTGGGGCGATGTCCTTCGCGACGTAAAAAGGTTCGTAAAGGAATTCGAAGTTCGTCACGGAGTGACTGACGTAAACCTTACCAGTCCTCACGTTCCCATAATTCTTATGGTTTGGGGAAGTATCTAGGATCCACCTAGAATTGTAAAAGAGAAATTTTAAATTTAATATACAAGGTATGTGACGTTACTGGAACCACTTCGATTATTGTATAAATAATGATTTTAGTGAAAAATCTTTCAGATAAAAGTTGAATGGTTTCATGGGCGATGTTACTCGACTAATCTCCGTAAGGCAAATGAAATGTGCTACTTTTCTTAGCACACATCGATGGACGAAAGAGGAGCGTATATAAAGTTTTGGTCACTGTGTATCAAGCTTTATGAAGTATCGTTAATTTTACATGAAAGAAGAGTGCTTTTGAGTGAAGAGGGGATCTCTTACATCGCAGTGAATGAAGTAGCAAGCTTGTCACCTCTGGTTTAAACCAGACCTGAGGAACTTCTTCCCTGCCGTCACTTCACGACCCCCACTACTAGAGTACAGGTTCCCCCACCACTGGCCACTTCATCTAATCCTACCGTGCTTCGATCTCTCCTAGGAGCAACCTCCTTTATAGGTTCCTAGCCCTCCGCCCTTTCTTTTACACTCCATAGGAGCATAGTGGGAGGTCTCAGAAGTGGGAAGAGGACTCGCATATGGCTCGCGAGCTACGAGTTGCCCAGGCCTGGATTAAACAAAGCTCTAGAGAATCGATAATTTTATTCTGAGTCCTTACCTAGTAAAATTAGTGGCGAACTGATTGTGGATGAAGACCTTCTGGTGGAACGGCCTAGCGAGTCCTTTCCTCGCCAACCGGACCAGCTCCGTTTTATTTGGGGGGAATCTCACGCGCGAGTCCAGCTCGTACGTCGGTATCACGTAGGCGCACTTATCACAGGTATCGGTCCTGAGGAACTCGTCGAGGGCGCCGGTCAGATTGAAGCTCGGCACGATGTCGACGTCCGTCAAGAACACATAGTCGGTCTGGCAGTTCTTCCTGGCCAGGTTCCTCATGTGGTTCTGGGGATACACGTTCCGGACCCTCCAGCTTGTCTGCTCGTTCGAGATCCCGTTCATCAGCTCGTTCAACGTTGCTTCCGGTTTGGCACAATCGATCGTCTCGGGCAGCTCGAACTCCCGCGGCTGCTTCTTCGGCGGCCTGACCTTTGGCACGGCCAAGGAGAACGCGACCCTCTCCCGTATCGGCTCGTAGCATCTTCTAAGATAGACCAGGTACTTCTGAAGGACTTCGAACTCCTCGTCGCCAGCTGCGTACAGGGCCACCGAGATCGGTCCTGTCCAATGGTGGGCGGCTTGGACCACCGAGTGCAGCTTCTCTACCGAGCTCTGCATTGCCAGGCACACCCGGTAGACCGACGATAGTTCGACGAACCCGGTCCCGACCAGAACATGGTCGAACGTGCGGAACAATTTACGGGCATCCCATTTGCCAAGCTTTATGTTCAGCTTCATGCTATGTCCATCAACTGGCAACGGTTGGTAATCTTGCGTCACGCATTCTGACTGCGACAGCAGCTGTTGCTGCTGCTGCTGCTCTTTCATCAGGGTGCCCAGGTTCCATTCGGTGATCACGTTCACGTCCATGTCCCTGGGCACCTCGTCCGGTATACAGGTCTCCGACTGCAGCAACAGGAAAGTCAGCAGCATGTTCGACAGCGCCAGAACAACCACGCTGGTCAGACTGAGGTTCCATGGTCGGCATCCCAACTGCACATCGAAACAAGAAAGAACGTCAATACGACAATTTCACACTTGGTGGACTACTATCCATGACAATAGTTTTTCAACCAAACGTAAACATTCGAAACTACAGGGGAAATATTAGAGTCATTTATGCGTAAAATGATACACATATGAAACATAGGGTAATGTGAAGTTGGTATAAGTGTCGGATTAAAAGTTCCGACTTCAAAATCGTCATTCTTAAACAATCGATTGAAAATTGTTTTGTACTGTTGCAGTCTAATAATATTAAGAGCTGGTACACATTTGTCGATATTCCTCTTCATTTCAGCGAATACACTGATTGTAACTATCATCTGCACCTTAATCATATAGATGATTAAGAATGGTAGGAATTATTAAAGGGGTTATTTATGTTTTAGCCAGACAACGACCTTAAGCAAAAAATTTAAAAACTCGAGTGTCCACCGCAATCCCTAGATTTAAATCCCATTGAAATACAAAGAAATGAACACTTCTTTTATGACCTTCTCTTTACTGACGAAGCTACTTTTTCTGACCATGGACAACTGAATACACATAATATCCATTATTGGTGCACTGAAAACCCGAAATGACTTCAACAAGTTGCACACCTGCGTCCATGGAGTGTAAATGTATGCTGTGGAATCGTTGGTGATAACAAACACAAATTCACGTGAAGGTCATAATATTACAAGTCGTTGGATTCGTCTTGATCTCGGCTATCATATAGCGATAATAAAAATATATAATTCCATTTAAAAAAACTTTGATGACCTTGAAATCTCAAAAAATATAACCTTGAACAATCTTTTTTGCCTATCATAATATTTGCCCCTTTGAACCAACTAATGTTTTCCTCTGCAATTTTTTTCTATCATAAAAAACAAAGCGAGATATTTTAGATGCTCGAGTTAAGTGAAACATCCTGTATACGTTGATACGAATAATTTCGGATCACAAGAAATTAAACGTCCTGTAAAACGCGCCCACCACGACCGCGAGAGTTCGCAACTCGGTATCAGAGTTCCCTAGCAAAAATCATACCGCAACCAGCCCGCTGTAAAACAGGGTGTAAACAAGTTTTACGATAAGAAACCAAGTCCCCAGTAACGCCGTATTAGGTCTGTCAAAAACAGAGCAAGCTGCTTGTTTTATCGCCCTAATTACACCGTCGTCAGTTTCTTGCTGTCAGCGGCAATGCAAAAATGAGCCACCAAACTTTGTTGAACTATGAGGGGATGTTACAGCCAGTGCCCCGGCGCTGCATTCCACTCTGCGCTTATCAAACTTTCTTTTTCTACAGTGTCGTGGTCAGCACTCGATAAGAACGAATTCGAATAAGAACTTATTGAATATTTCAGAACCTCTCTCTATAACCAGGTTTTCTATATTTCGTATACTATATCTGCTGTCATTGTCATTTTTGTATCTACTATAAATCTTGAAATAGTTTCTTCCAAACGTTTTTCTATTACAACAAAATATAGGCCGTTTTATGAATAATATCCCTACATTATTATCGACGGTTTATTTTAATTAGGGAGACTTTTAGTATTAGAGATTTATTTATCAAAGGGGTAGTCATTCTTTATCGACGGTCAAAAGTGCCCCCAAACCAAATTGATTTTTGGTCACACCATTCGATAGGACTCCCAAAGAAATCCCTCTGTGACAAGTTTGAAGTCGTTACCCCTGCCACAAGGGTGGTTATAGGGTGGGCATGGTTTAATGAATTATGCTCTACTTCTTCTGTTCGGCTTAACAAAAAATTACGAAAAAATTCATGAACATTCTATCTAATAGCATACACGACAGTGAATTATTTCAGAATTTTTGGTTGCAAAATCGATTTTTAAAAAAATCCGGAAGCATAAAATTGTCAATATATGAGGGTAACTCCCAAGAGTTCTGGTCTTTTTTGTTTTTTTTCATTCCTTTAGTCTCTTTACTGTTTTAAATTAAAGCTGTCTATTTTAGTCATAAATGTACTGAATCCACAGTCTAGTTGTTATTTATAACTCGACATTTGCTTCGAATACCCCACTCGAGCGCATTGTTGGAAGGTAACGGAAACGGAAACTAAAACTAAAAGGAAGATGCATAGACGACCCCTTGACCCAAGTTACGGGAACGGGTATTGGTTGTATTAAACTCGTACAGATCTGATCATACTTCCGGTAACTCGATCTATTCCTATTCGCTTCGGCGAGTTTCGTGAAATCAGTTTGCAAGAACGTTACAGAAATACGAATTTATGTACGAAAGCTTTTACCTATGCACCAAGATGTATTCCAATGTCATCGAATGTTCGGTTGGTTGACAATCAACAATAGCTATGGCAGCGAAACTCTCCTGATGAAATGCAGCGGCAATGAAGCTTTCCAATACTGTTCGCGATGCAAACCTCTTCGTGTATTATTTGTTGAAACACAGAGATAATATATTTATCGAATTTATAAATTTCCAGATTTCACCTCTTCATTTTGGATATTTACAATTCCGTATTGGCTTATAATTCTATATAATTAATCGAATAAAAATATTTGATACCAGAATCAATCGGACCAGTGAATTAAAATGAGCCAGGTACCCCAAGGACTCGAATTAAATATTACGTCCCCGCAATTTCCTAGTGAAGCGTTGCTGACGGGAATCAATTATACAAAACTGTGTGTCAGGAAACAAACAATAAAAACAGAACGCGTATAAACCCACAGGGGCCGGCCGGTTTAATGAAGTTTATACTATGTAAATAGTGCTTCTTTCTTGCACGGTCAAACTTCATTAGACTCTCCGTCCCCGAGGACTATACGTTTTGCGACCATGAGCACAAAAGAACAATAGTGAGGTTCAATTTCTGCAGAGTGTATAAAAATGGCGCTTTTCGTACGACGATTGCAAATACTAATTGTAAGTACTTCGGGGCCAAGGGTAGTCACGTGACTTTTACAGAGTCAACAGGAAACATTTTGGCTTTATTCCTCAGAGAATCGAGACAATGTATAGCTCAGTTGGTAGCTAGAAATATTTTCTAGTGCGCGTTACCCTCGATTTCATCCAGCAAACTCATCCAATGGCACAAAAATACTTGGATTTTTGGCCTCCTTCTAACGCTTAAATTACCCAATATCTGCATAATGTTATGAAATCATGACCAACGAGCCTCTCCCCAGCGAAAAATATTCTCACATAAAGACGAAAACTTTCTTCCCGTGAAACTACTTTTCGTTAATTTTGTCGGTAACCTGGTCACTCTACCTTATCCCGGGGCTACGGCGACTTGGCCCTTAATTGTGGTAGTAAGTATCTTATTCTTCAGTCCCAGTTCCACTCCACTGTTTCTATTTTATTGCTTTTGTTACATCGGCGTAGGGGGAACACAATATTTCCCACATTAAAATATGCGTTCACTCTAATTGCGTTGGGAACGTCTAGCCCCAGGAATGATTCAGCGGATGGCGCATCTGCACTCACGCAGGGACCATTTCTCATTCTCCGCATGAACGGAGTCCGATGATCCATCGAAAAGTGTTTGCGTAAATGGCTCGGAGATAGGAGAAGCCGGCGGCGACGAACCACGACACTCGCAATAATAGCGCAATTACGGTGCTAAACGGAAGAAACAGATTGTAGGTATTGTAGAGCAGCCGCCAGAGTGCGCAGCAGAACTCCCAGCGGGATCCGGTGAAATTTCGCTCGGAAACGGCGGTTAGAACGGATAATGGATCGTACGACTTTCCAGAACCCGTTAAAATCGAGCTCATGTAGAAGCTGAGATACCCTGGACGGTCCCGAGCGTTCAACGGACAAGATAGTTCACCCCTCTAGGAAGATAATCGCCATCTTTAATTACTAGAATTTATGTATTCTTCTATGTTTTCTCATTCGTGTTTAATTCCTTCGATATGACCAACATTGCAACTTATAAGAAAAACTTCGACGTTTACCTTAGTTCGTGTCTTTGCGTTTTATTCCAAACTTATTGCCAAGGATAGCACGTCCAAAAATAAGACCTTGAGATATCGTACCAAAGTTTCAGAGAAAGTGGTACCGAGGGTAACTAAAGATATAAGTACAGTAGTGTTTCGGTAGTTGCACTCGCGATACTTACACGCGAATCCCGTCAGTAGCATTTCATCAGCAAGCGGTGGGGATAGTGGCCTGGAGCGACATTTTGACGCAATAACGACATAGCAGAAGCGGGAGATTTCTCACAGTTTAATGATTACAGGAACCTCGCAGGAACCTTGATACCTTTTTCCTTTTCAACGCGGTGGTAATCACTCATTACGGATTCCCCTCCCACTAACTCCACCACGGTGACCACCCCGAGCTAACGAGGGGCGGCGAGGAACTTGTAGTCGAAATCAACTCTCGCTGCACCCCTCCCCAACAACAACATCCAGGGAGGGGGAGTGAATAGGGAGTGAGTATCTAATCTAATAGGACACCGTGCGGGTCACCCATCCGGTGTCCCTCACCCGTTTCGTGCAAGTACCGAGGTGCTACCGTACACAACGACTTGCATTCTTCAAATACCTCTAACCGCGTTAATTTTACGAATTCGTTCAAATCCTTTTGCACACATATCCTACAACACCTACACTTAAAGAAAACGTGAAATAGAAATCGACATTTCGAAAAGGAAAAACCAGAGTACCCCCTTAAATTGCACGGGAGCAACAGCCAAATAATTAGCCAGTGGAAGAGTAGCCATCGCCGAGGTTTATTGGTCGACGCGTCTCCGGAGGGAAATGAGATGCGAGAACAATACACAACAGACGTTTTAATAATCAGAAGTACCCGAGTGAAGTCTTAGTAGCGGGCTGAGGAACAACGCGAATGTGCACGCGTTTCGCGGGGGCTCGAGTGGCCCGGTGCATTACTTCAGCGTAGCTGAAGTCGGAGTCCCGATGCATACGCGATCCTAAGGTGAAAAAGGAATTGGAGTACCCGCGGCGTGCGTCCGTTGCAGCCCGGGATTTTTACAAGCCGAAACTAACCTCCCGTACAACTGTGCGCTGTACTGTGAAACCGCGAGGAAATTCCTGGCGGCCCCTTTCGTGGCTGCCTGAAGCTCGAGGGCCGTTTCCGTCGCGTTTACGCAGACGTATTAACTTATTCTGACGCGACGTGGAAAAAAAGGGTGGAAGACAGGAGGTGAAAGAGGAAAAGAGAGAGAGAGAGAGAGAGAGAGAGAGAGAGAGAGAGAGAGAGGGCCAGACGTCTCCATATTTAGCTTACGGTATTTATTTGCATACTGTTTTGCGGGATATTCATTTGCATACTATTAACCGTGACGAAGCCCGGCGAGACTGGCCATGCACAAGGACCAACGCGCACACACGTACCACCATCAGGATTTTTTAAAAGCATACCGTGCCATCAAATGATTATTATCTCGGGGATATTGTGTATGGAAATCCTAGTATACCGAGTTAACAATAAATAACTGGCGATGGCTCACACGAAAGAGAATTCCTTGAAGAAACAAACTTTAAATTGCTTTTTACCTATTACAGGCATAGTCGATCAAGACTTCTTCCCCCACTCTAACTTCTCCTTCCAGTCACGTGACGCGTTACTAACTCGGTCCTGGAAGAGAGGGGGTCACTTTTTCCCCTCAATTCGTACTCCCTCCCCTCATCTGGCGACTGTGGCACGTTCCACCTCAGACCAGTGTCGCCAGATCAAGACTTGTTCCCCCACTCTAACTTCCCCTTCTACCGTGCTGTTTCCCCACGCTTCCGCTATGGGCCGGTCACGTGACGCGTTCCGTCTCCGTCGTGTCTGCGCCGCAATGTCACGTGACTAACTGTTTCTGAGTTAAAACTGACTTGTTCATTATATTTTCTTGACGTCGGTATACGTGTACGTATTATAACTGGCCAGAAGCACTGATAAAGGGGAATTTCTGTACCAGTAAATGATAAGAAAGTTTAAGTAACTCGTCGACAACATTTTGTAGCACATTTGTAAGACTGCATTTCTAATTTACAGTTCACCAGAACATTAAGTGATTCCCCAGTTTAATACTGTACAGATCCTTATTAAAAATTAACACAGACATGAATTTTGCCGGTTATTTTTTTCGATTCTGGCCCACCGTGCACCGTGTGGCGGCAACACATTTAACGTTAAAATATTTGACACAGTACTCGAACAGCCTGTTACAGTTCATATAGATCCCACCCACAGTGTTCTCCTCTACAGAAACTTCCGGCAGTATTGTTAGTCGAAACGGGAACAGACAAACGGGTCAGTGCCACTGCGTTCTTCTTTAACAATGTGGCGAAGTCACAAAGGGCCCTGAAATGTTTAGGTTCAAACAGATTCCGAAACGTTGAACGTTGGCATGCCTTTAACAAGACAAACAACCGGGGAACGAAGACGCGTGTTCGTTTGAAAGGATAACTCGAGCCGACCTCGATCTTCACCATCTCGAAAACATGACGTCCTAACGAGGGCCAGAGAGGATGGGTAGAAGGAGGGAAGGGGTGGGTGGAAGAAGAAGCAGGAGAAAGAGCATGATTGATTTTGCAAACACGTTGTTATTACTGATTCAACGTGTCCCGGACGGCTCTCGTGTACTCGCGGCTCGGCTCGGCGAGTGTGTTCGCGTGTGTGCACGTTACACAGCTAACCCATTATCAAATTGTGTACTTGGGCTTTCGTTGGGTCACACACGAACCACAGCGGCAGGCTTTGCCGGTGCTCTGAATGTACGATGCAGGACGAAAGCTTGAAAGCGCGATTCACCGTACCTGTGTATTCCTTCCTGTATGTACGTTTTCGAGCGGAACTCTATCCTTCCTGTAATCGCGATTCCAGCATGTAACAAACGATACGGGCGAATCGCGTTTAACTAAACCGCCGTATCACGCGTTATCGTGTTGAATCATTTTTAAGGGATATTGTTCGCCACGCGCTCGAATCCGATCGCGCCGCAAACAATTCGAACACAGGTATTGTCCCACCGCGATATCCGAAACACCGTGAATAAGAAAACACCTGTTTATTTATCTCTGGTTTGCCCTCTCCATTGCAACGTGTGGTATTTATTACGCATCGGATTCGGCGGAAAGGATTCGTACTTCTCGACAGCTTTTCAACGACACGAAGTTTACTCTATACAGGGTGTTCATTTGAAAACTTTCCAGCAGAATATCTCGAAAATTATGAAAGATATTAAAAAAGTGTAAAACACGTGACCAAGTATTTCGAGGGGGAAAGAGGGGGGCAACATCAGTTTTTTATTTGGGTAGCGTTTTCATTTGAAAGTGAACTTTGTTTTTTCAAATGGAAACCTATGTTTTTTATTATGGGATCTTTTCTTTTAATTCGCTTTCTGAAGCAAGTATGACGTTACAAGATGGCTGCCGCAGAGAGATTCTCTTAATTTCGAGAGATTTAGTGTTCGTATAAAAAAAAAGGCTCTGGACAAACGTAGCAAAGACATGTACAAACACGGTGGTATGCATTTTTAATTGATTACTTACTTGTTTAAGACGTAAAATGTCTACAAAAAAAGGCACAGCGTAACATAGCGTGACAGTCAAGGCCAAATGTCTGCCGGCCCCCTTAAATATCTGTGAAACTAGTGCGCGGATAAAAAAAAGTATCCTACGAAAATTGCTGGTCTCTTTACGTACAATAAGATCCCATAATAAAAAATATAGGTTTCCATTTGAAAAAACAAAGTGGACCTTCAAATGACCTTGAAAACGCTACCCAAAGTAGCGTAAAAGTAGTAAAAGGCAATCTCTCGATCGCCAAGCATCTCTTAATTAGCCTCCCACGTCCACGCAGCCAAAACTGCTTCCGAAACCGGTTATTAACCAACGGACAATAAGTTCGAGTAAAGGAAACGCCGACCCGTGGCGGTTCCTACTTCCGCAAGGCTCCCGGGAGGAGGAACAGTTAAACTCGCTCGAAAATCGTAACGGGCCTACCGTACCGGGCTCTCGGTGCCTATCGCGTTTCACTATCAGGAAGATGTGCGCGGTTCAGCTCGAGGAAAGAACTTTCTGTGACGTGCTCCGTAGCTGTTCGGTTACCCCTTGAAAAAGGTTCTCAAAGGTACTGAATAGTTTATATACATATATATCTATATATACCCGAGTCGAGTTTTCGCAGCGAGCTCTCGATTTGCTCGTTAAGACACGGGAGGAAGGTGTACACGGCCGGGGGAGCGAGGGAAGAGACGGGAGATATAACACAGAACGACAGGTTACACAGAAGAAACAGCCGGGAGCATCGGAGGCTGGAGGATAAAGGGTCAATTCCGCTTTTCAATTTCACTAGAGTCCCGTTTTACTTCTAGTTCGGCGGGTGGATGCCGGGTGCCGCCGTAGTAAGGTCGGTGGCAACGTAACTTAGCCCGGAATAAACTGAATACCATTCATTACGGCAACTCTCTCTTCGACCACCACCGTCATCCCTTCCACAACCCCTCCGGCCGCTGAGCTTTCCTGTGCCGCCACCCTCTTACCTTCATCCTCGCGCTGTTACCCTCCTCACAAACGAAGCGTCCAAGGCGGCGTCGGCATTGAAAACCTTAGAATTGGTAATTCTTTGAAACTCCCTCGCCTCCCACTACTCTCCTACCCCCACCCCCTCTCCTTCTCTCTCTTTCTCTCTCTCTCTCTCTCTCTCTCTCTCTCTCTCTCTCTCTGTTTCTTTCTTTCCTTTTTTCTTTCGTCCTCTTCCCCTGCTCGCGTTGAAATGACGTAACCACGTCTATGACTGCGGCCACCGTCTACCCAAACACAACTGATGAAAGGGCCACTGGGAGGAGATGCGGTTTGTGATAATAAGCGAATTGCGCCTCCGTTTTTCTCGCTTTATCTCGCTGGGAGATAAGCAACCGTATATACAGGGTGTAACAAGATGCTATGGCATGGTGATTCCAGCGTTGCTGCCGGTGGAAGCGGTTAACGCTCTCAGTTCGCTAATACAGGGTGTCCCAAAAATGTTGCACTTCCTTCAAACGGGTGATTCCTAAGGCCATTCGAAGTATCTTCATCCTTTGCGAAAATGTTCTCCGCAGCTTCGTTAAGGAGTTATTAGCAAAAAAAAACACGAGCCAATTGGAGCGCGGCAACAGCGGACGGATTCCGGCTCGGCCAATGGCAACGTCTGGTGTTGTCGCGTCCTGATTGGTCCGCGTTTGTTTGAAGTCGCGGAGAGCATTTTCGCAAAGGAAAAAGATACTTCGAATGACCTCAAGAATCTCCCATTTGAAGGAAGTACAAGATTTTTGGGACACCCTGTATATTCAACATTTAGAGTACAACCCCTAGTGTACAGTCACAAATTGTATAAATTATGAACGAATCGTATTATCATAGGTCATTTGTTTAACACGTTGAATGCAACATATGGGTAACGGAATTATTTGTGCAGGTTTTAAAATGAATTTTTACGTTGATATATTCATTGATTAGGATCTGTAGTATGCAAGAAAGTTGGAGAACTACTCAGTATCATACATTTTTTTTCAATTTTTATTTTATTAAATAAATAACACTTTGATTTTATGGAATTTTGGGGGTTTCTAGTTTGGCGATCAGAGTGTTAATTATGAAACATTATACAGTAGAACCTCGCTCGTTGTTACCTCGTTTATTGCACGGAATACTCGTTCGTTGCACACGAGATTTTAACTCAAAAACTTGAAATTCTCAATCACCGTCAGTTTTGCAACGTCAACTCTTTATACAGATCCCTGCAGATCCAAAGTTATGGAATCATCCAAAAAAAAACTGTGACACGACATTTTGTTACACCTTGTATACGTGTACTATCAATTGGAAGAATGTCTGGGGCCCCGCTGTTTATATTAGATTAGATTAAATCGACAAATTGGGTCACTGATAAATTTACCCAAATACAGAGACAACCTTCATATCTTTGTTAGTTTTACGGTGATCGTTACGAAGAGACCAATTTAAGAATTCCGAAGAATTTTCCCGAATTGTAAAATTTGATTTTATCGTTACTCTTTTTATTATGATAGTAAACTCATTGTCAGAATGGAAATTCACCAGTTGTTTTTTAATGTAATTTGTGGTGGTGGGGATGCCAATTACTATGCCTATATTAATTAGATTTATTTTGAAAGTGTAATGAATATTAAAAAAGAGATATTCAATTTTTTTCATTGAAATCAGTTAATATATATCTCTTTTTAAATATTCATTATGCTTTAAAAATAAGTATAATTAATATAGGCACAGTACAGTGATATTTCTCTATATGTGTCGCCAAGGCCTGGATGATAAACGTCGCGGAATTATCCCCACTACCACGGGGTGTACCCTGTGAAAGGCCGCGAAACTTGAGAGGCCTCGGACGCCGAGAAGTATAAACATAACACGGCAAGACCTGTGATGTTGACATATACATCGAGAATTCACTGTAATTGGTACCGCCACAGTAATTCCCCCACACCCCCTTCAGCCTATTCCATAGATTTTCAAAAATTGTAAATTTAAACTCTGCGAATTGGCAAATCTCTGTGTAAATAAATAGCTGTAGCTTGTAAAATCGAAGATAGGCACACCTAATTGGTCGGCTTCTCAAGAGACCTCGAAACTTCGTGATTTAAAAAAATCAATACTTCCCCGCGTTTGATTTGTACCTTTATGAATAGGGATGCATAAGAAATATTTACAATACTATTTATTTACTATATTTATTTACTATTCCACAAGTAAATGTAGACTTACAATAAATAGAAATTGTATTCCACTTTCTGTCGAATTATTACAAACAAAGAGGTTCTAATTATTGCAATCGTGGAGATAATCGTACGGCAAGGGATTAATTGCAAGTATATTATGGGATCAGGACCCCCCAGACCAAAAACGTATGGAGATTAGGACAGTTCGGTGGGTTCCGTGGGTGTGCGCGTTAGCTGATCAGCTACCACCAATGAGGTCGCGGGTTCGAATCCCGCTGAAGCGGGTGGGGTTTCTCTCTTTTTCCTGAAATCCTACTATACCAAACAGGCTATGAGCTCTCTTCTGGATAATAATCAGCAACGGAGGTTCAGAGAAATAAAACTAAACGAAATGTTGAGCATTCCAAAGTGATCACAAAAATGTACAATTAAACTCACTTTTATCAACCGAGCTTCTTTAATTGTTTCATTGTTTTAAATAAACTATCAATTTTCTAAACTAAACGAAATGTTTGATCATCAAAGTGATCACAAAAATGTACAATTAAACTCACTTTTGTCAACCCAACTTCTTTACTTGTTTCTCACTTCTCACTTTCTTCTCGCTTCTTTACTCGCCTCCGATGTAGATATTTATTAAAAAATTCATTGACGCTTTAAAGTAAAATGTCAGTTTGCAAAAATTGTGGTGGTTATCACTGTATGTTAATTTCATGGTTAACGTTGCCTATCTAGTGTAGTATAATATACTAAAAATAAACTAATAAACATTCGAAAAAAATAAGAATGATATCTTTTAAATAACGTTGCAACAAAACATGCAAAAAAAGAATTACTTGACTTCTGTTGGACATTTTCACTACATCTTCAGATCTTGCATCACCACATGGACACATGTAGCACATTAAAAGAAATGGACAATATCAAATCGATAAAAGGAAACATTGGAGAGTATTGCAAAACCACAATTCTACTGAAAGCTACGGAATTCGTGTAGCGACTGCATAGTAACTTTGTCAAAAAGTTGAAAAAAGATTTTGGGACGAAAGAGTGATTTTTCATCATTTTTAAGTATGATTTAATCGCAGATTTAAACTTCTAAGTTCTACTTTAAAAGTAGAGACAGTGTATAAACTAATTCAAAAAGTTGTTAACAAAAGTGTAACAAAATCTACACATGTACACATATGCTAGATCATTTTGACCCGCCATCGTCATTTTCGAAGGGTTCATACTCCGAGGATTAATCTAAATAGCAGAGCAATGAGCACAAACTTCAGGGATGATTGAATATTTGGCCTAGAAGAGGTCGCTCGTTTAGAGTTCCCTTATTAGCAGATTTTCATTTAATGCGATCGATCCTACTCGTAGAAAACTGACCTACGAACGACGACTAGCATCGAGCCGAAGTCAAGAGCTTGCATCCCCGATTAAATGTGGCCCTCGATCTGAATCATACTCGCGATCTCCCCGTTTCGGATGCGCAAGGACCAAAGAGATCAATCAGGCCCGACGGAATCTGAAAAAGCGATTTCTTTTCATAAACGGCGCCCGGCGGAAATGTTGGGCGAGGGGGTCAGGCATAACTGTCGTAGTCCGCGGAAGCTGGAAAGCCACTTTCGTCGAGTGTTGGACCGCTGCAATTAAACAGCCGTAACCTAAGTTCCGCTCCCATCCTCTCTCTCTCGGCTCTCGTCCGATCCCACCTCCTTTTACCCTAGTTCTTCTTCACCGTACCGTTCCGTCCTCTTTTTCTTCGGCTTCCTGTTCACCTTCTTTCACGTCTTTACGCGATAATTAAGCGAGTCTTCAATTTTCCCCCTCGGTGAACGTATTTGCTTTGCATAACTACCGAGATAATTAAACAAGCTCTGATTCTTGGATCTGCCGCGAACAGCCCACCACAACAAGAACGAGCCGAGGAGGAAAAGAAAAGTAGACGGGTTGGGAACTGTCGTCGGGACACGCGCCGCATCTACGGGACCCACGTGTTTTCTGCCCGGCCATCGTCTTCTGAAAATGTAAATCGTGTCAAGTGACGTCGCCGCGCGCTTCCTTTTGCGAGTAATTAGCGGGCTTTGTCGTCAGCCGGGGCTAAATAGCGTGTCGCGTGTCGCCGAAGAATGCGGAAGAAACGCAGTTGCACTTGCAACTTACTCCAATGCCTGTCGTGACTCGCAGTGTTCTACGATGGAAACGATACGTTCAAGAACGTCGTAGCCGTGCGCTTAAGGGCACACGCCAACTTGCGACTTTCCACAGATCGATCTCTTTTTCTTCGTGCTTTCTTCAAGATTGAACACAAGGTTGAAGTACTAACGAGGAACATCGCTCAAACGTTAATCACGCCTCCAATTACATTAATTCCCTTATTTTGGTCGCCCAAGAAATATCAAATAAACTTTTCCAGGTGAAACTTTATCTTAGGGGACCACAAATATTTGACCTTTTAAAATATAATCCAGTAGATTTTGCCGGGGAAATGTCAAAAATCCAAGGTTTAGCGTTAGGAATTCATTGGTTTCAAAGTTATGTGTCTTTAAAGGTGGCGATTTCAAGCATTTTTGACAGGTAAGGGCTACACGTTATTAATATAGGGTGTCCCAAAATGACCTGACATTTTAAATTACGCGCCATTTTTTTTTTTTGTGGTGAACATAGAGTACTAATCTTTGGCAACTGGCATCAGGAAGTATTGAGGTTTAGTCCTGGAGAATTACACGATCGAGCAACGCATAGAAATTGTGAAAATTCACTACAAAAATGGTGAAAACTTTGCAGAAACGGTTCGAAAAGTCCGCACGGATTTTGGTCATCATAACGCACCATCTCGCAAAATCATTTTCAGCGATGAATGATGAATTTGGGGAACCGAAAATCCACAAGTGATTCAACAGCTTCCCATGCATCCACCATGAGCCACTGTTTGGTGCGGATTTTGGGTTGGACGAGTGATTGGGCCGTACCTTTTTGAGAATGCTGCTGAAAATGCGGTTACCGTCACTGGTGTTCGTTATCGTGACATGATAACCAACTTTTTATGGAATTGAAGCGTCCGAAAGTATCGTAAGTCCGTATACCGGAGTTCGCGGGGTCGTAAATCCCGTTCCGCTTGCTCGCGACGATAATCGGGGCCGTGACGAGGTTACGAGGTAACAACGTCTAATTGAAAATGAACTCGACGTTTTTTGGAACAGCAACCTCAGTATATTTCAACACTTCACAATCAGAGTTATCGACAAGGTACAATATGTGAGAACGCAGGGTTTGAGAATCTTTCGTATTTTTGATGCGAGCGATTTGTGTTGTTGGTTCGAGATGTTTTAGCGATCTGCGGTTCGGTGTCGTGTCGTCTATAATGTTGACTCTGCCTCTTCTTCTATTGGCAGTTTTTCCCTATATGGGGTGACTAAAGGATTTCTAATTGGTGAGTGGGTGGTGCATTTGGTCGTCAGAGTAGGGATGTGATTTGGTGGAACTTGTGTTTAGATTGTCTAATGGATTAGGTGTGAAGGATATAGGAAAGATGGTCTGGAAAACAAGATTTGTATATTGCCCTATCAATGGGCTCGCTCATGGAGGTCTCGAAGTGGTGTCCGATGACACTTTAAATCTTGGGACCGTAGCGTCGCCTCAAGTGTCCTGGCTATTGCAGCCGACCGTGTTTATATCATATCTCACGTTCGGTCTGTGTGGGTCCGAACATGCCGCCCGCCTTGAACTATTTAGTTCAATAATGCACAGAATGTGATTTTACGATATGTGCTTTGTTTTGTTAGTATAAGATACGAAAATAAGCCTATAAGATATACACTTTGTTATAACTAGATTAAACTAAAGTTATACAAATATAAACGAATATGCAAGGTATGAATATTTTGTGTGGGACCGAACAGGAATCAATTGAACTGCATGGACTTGGGAGACATATTCTTCCAACAAGATGCCAGACTGCGTGCGAAACAATGCAGTAACTGCAGACGAAATTTCCTGGTCGTGTTACCTCGCGCTGCGGCGATGTGAATTGGCCACCAAGATCGTGCGATTTGACGCCATTGGACTTTTTTCTTTGGTGTTTTTCAAAAGGAAAAGTGTATGCCAATGATCCACAGACTATTCCGGAGCGCAAGGAAGCAATTGGACGCAGCATTACCGAAATTAGTCCGCCATTATACCAAACTGTTATCGAAAATTTCGTCAAAAGAGTGAACGTTTGCAAACAGGGACGAGGCGGCCATTTATCAGATATTGTGTTCCACACATAACCTCCATGTTTGTACGTTATATTAGAATAAAAACATTCATACTTTTCAAAAAAGAAAAACAATACATTTTATTAATAAATTAAAACGTCTGGTCATTTTGGGACAGCCTTTATAAGGTGAAACGAAATTTATGATTTGATTCTTTCTAAAAGGTACCACATATCTTATAATTTTCACATGTCTTTAATATTTTCACATATTATTAATGTTCTTTGAATCGTAGCTTGAGGGAAAATGTAGAACCGTATAAAGTGTTACTATACGATGTAAACAATAACATCAGAACTAAAAGAAGAAACAAATTCTAACTAGAATACACTTTTTATTCATTTCCTTATAAGTCTTATAGTTTTCTAGCGGTGTGTATTCAGTATCGCAGTCGCGGATGTGCAAAACCCCTTAAACTGGCCGCGAACAAAAACGCAACCGTGCGGTTTCGTGACGCACACGGGAAATCCATCGTGCCGCCGCGCCGCGCCGCGCCGCGTCGTGCGCCGGTTCGATTAAAAGATTGGATCGAATCAAGCGAGCAATAGAAGTTTCGTGGCGAAAATAAACAAACCGTGCGACGGAAGCGCGTAACGTCCGGAAAATAATTCGATGAAGCGCACACAGAAAATCAGACGACATCCGGTAAAGCCGCGGACAGGGTGAGGGGAAGAGGCACGAAGGGCGTTAAGGGGCGTGGGAAGGGTAGGTGGCAGTTCGAGGGATGTAATTCGACGTTCTCGATTTGTATGTAGCGCGTCAACCCCATTGAAAACGCCAGGAAACGATAAAACAATATACCCCGGCCGTGCCGCGCTGGTTTCCCGTCGAAAACAGTTCGAAAATGTATTGAAAACACTCGAAAATGATTGAAATCAAACAAGCTACCGGAGCGAACAACAGAAATCTATCTATCCGTCCCCACCGATCACCGATCACCGATCACTGGCTCCCGCGTGCCGTGTATCGGAATCGGCCGAATCACTTCGGATACACGCATTCGCCTATGAGGCGGATAAATTGCACGTATCGCGGCTGACGGGAGAACTCGCCGATCGCTACCACGCTTCGTATTCTCCCCTACGAACTACTCGGCAGCTCGACGTCGCGTCGCGTCGCGTCGCGCGTCGGTCAACCGATAGTCCGCGGTAGATTATGAATGATAGCTCGATCCCGGCGATCACTTGCTTTCACCGCTTGCTGACCGAAACCTTGGTCGCGAGCGTTGAATCGAACGCACCGGTCTGATGAATGATTGCTGGATTTTACGCATTTGCTCGGAACAAACGCGTGTGGCTGTTAGCAAGACGATTCAATTAATTCTTTCAATCGATAGGGTCACTTCACTCCAACGGACAATAACGGTTTCGCGAAATCGATGCAATTCTTTCGACGAAACAATAGTTGAAAAGTGAGTGTACCCGTTTGTAAACTTTTAGACAAATTCGTGCTTTCAGAGGATGGCTAGGAGACGCGATACAGTGATTTCTTTATATATGTCGCCAAGGCCCGGACGATAAACGTCGCGGAATTATCCCCACTACCACGGGGTATATACACCGTGAGAGGCCTTGGACACCGAAGAGTGTACCATAACAAGGCTCGGGTATATCTCCTGGACGATATACGACGCTGGCAAGAGCCGTGATGACGACATATATCGAGAGTTCATTGTAGTTGGAATGTTACCAATGGTTTGCGGGTTTTTGTGCGAATGAAAAATTGTTTGCATCATTTGTGGTAAACAGAAACTATTTCCGGTTAGTTTTGAGGACGCCTTGCGAATGACTATAACTTGACTTGCGGTTTTAATGCGAAATAAATATTGTCTGCATTAATTACAAGACACAGAACCTACACCGCCGCTTATTTATTTTTTTGATAATATATTACAATAGTATTTTCAAATCCTTTAAATATCTTTTCTAGTTTGCAGTTCGTCCACTCATTTTTATCATATATGCATAAAATCCGCAGTCTAACTATAAATCTAGTTCAAATATTTGAAAATATAATACAAATTAACATCCTCGTAAAATAAACGCGCCTTTCTTGCATAAAATCCCTCAAAACGAACCCAGACCAAATGTTAGGGGGAAAATGCTATTACAGTGTAGAGCTGCTCAGCGTATGCCCGTACGAGCAGCGATTTTCTTGGCCTGGGCAAACACAGAACGGCGGGAACGAAGCCACGCCCCTGCGGGCACGAAGCTACGCCCCTGTGGGCACGAAGCCACGCCCCTGCGGGCAAGACTGCATGTATTTGTCACACGCATTGTCAGAGCTACGTGGCAAGCTACAGCTGTGCTACGGCCTATCCCCATTCCGCTGTGCCCACGGGCACCGGCGGGCGCCCGTACCCGCTAATAGGCAGGTTGAGCAGCTCTGGTCTAGAGGTTTATTATACATTCTCGACTACTTTTTCTCCGTTTAATAGTAAAGCATACGAGCGACACATTCATTGTTCATTTATTTATAATACTCTTTTCTGCTTTCAAACCTATTTCAATTTTTCGCGTAACGTACAGTTTTTCGCATCCCACCCATTATGGGATTAGCTGAGCAAGAAAGTTACGAAATATTACACACAGTTTGAAAAGTAAAATGAGCGTATGTGACCCAGAAATTGAGAAAATCTCTGGAGCGATCGAAAACTGCAATAAGTAATCTACTACATTTTTAAAGTTAATAAGTTAATTTTAGAGTTAACGATGCAATTTGAATGTAAGATAGTCCGTAACTTAATATACGCAGTTAGACAATAACGATGGATAATGTGAAAGTAAAGCAGATTAACAACACTATAAAGGAGGCTACTAATTTTCCATGAAGATCGCGTATTGCAAAACCTGAGGCGCAAAAGAGATAATTTATACGTGAATATTTAACGACTTCGCTTTGAAATTTTCAGAATTCATGGCAGTTACATATGTATGCAGACGTAGCAGAAAATATGGTCACGTCCAATGCAAGCTGCACAATACATATTGAGATACGATATTCTCTTTTCCATGATCACATGTGACATGTCCAATATATGGGAATACTCATGATTTATAAGGGGCGTATCAAGCTCTGCGAACACTCCCAGTGAACAGTTGGAGCGATTAATAAGATTGGTACCAGCGTATACTTCACATGTTTGCACATCAGAATTTATAAAATTAATAGAAAACCACTTATTTGCCAGTTAGAGTTTTACATATTTTTCAAAACTGTTTCCAAAATCTAATAAGCCTGCATAACAATCTGATCTCGTGTAAAAAATTTTAAAACACTCATCAGAGTGATTAGGATGCACAGATGTTGTCTCCGAAGGATTAAAATTAATTTCACTATTTCAATGAGACAAAATTATAATGAAAATCAAAGGTTTACGTTTGAGGTGGAATGGCCGCGAGCGGTGCTCGAGGGTTAATTATGCAGCCGTATCGATGACAGACGGCCATTCTGTTTGACTCAGTGGCCACAATAATTGGCATCGGACCCGCGTGTCATATACTTTGATACGTCTCGTCCCTCCATTTATTAAGATCGCTTTCATACGTGGCAATCCCGCGATGATTGTTTCCACGCCCGGAGCAGCTCAATTAACGGCGTCCAGGCGGCGTTGGCGCGTAGATAGGTACACACAGGGGCCATATATGGTGGAGGAGACGGGCACGTCGATGGAAAATGGCGAACGCGACGGACCGACGGAGAAATGAGAAAGAGAAAGAGAAAGACAAGATAATTCACATTGTTCAGCGGTGGACGCCCTCGAGGCATCCGCCTCTTCAAAGCCATTCGGCTCTCCCGGGCTCTCATCGAACCAGAGTCCGGCAGTTAATGAACTGCCCTTCGGCGTTGCAATTCACGCAGGTGCCCGGTCGTCTAGGAACCCGGCCAAGTGCTGGCGAGACCCCATTATCCATTTACATAAAGGACCACAACGACCCGGCTAAGGGTTTACACTGCTCGCTTAACCCCCGAGAATTTCCGCCACTCTCGTCGGATTAATGCTCGCCCGATTGCCGGACAACAATGTTTTTGAACGAGACCCGTGCACGATCCACGCGACACACCATTTTCGTTTCGATCCCGTTGATCGCGGTCCCCTGACGTTCGGATCCGAGTTAACCTAATTTACAAATAATAAATCGTCAAACATCTACAGTCAGGGAGCAAAAGGTAGGATGCCCTACGTTTCTTTGTGTTCCCATACGATATCAAATGAATGGACATTTTAGTGAATCAATTATGTTTTACACGTAGCTGTTAATATCTTGTACGTAAGGTTCTACGGAGTATCAATTTCTAAGAAACGTTATGAAGAGGGAAGTAAACATTGCAATACTCCAGTTACCGGCAAGTGACTTAGCGGAGTGGGGATAGGCCGTATTACAGCCGTAGCTGACCAAGTAGGGGCGTGGCTTCGTGCCCGCAGTTTTGTGTACGCCCAGGACAAGAGAATCGCTGCCCCTGCGGGCAGACGCTGAGTACATAGTTTTGTCCTTAAGATTTGGGACTTTGTTCCAAGGGGGTCTGGCTACGGAATGGGAAGATAAGTTTTTAAAGGGACAGGTCCCCGGGGCGGGGGGATAGGCGTGCCGAAACACGCCTCCTTAGCAGGACGAGTACTATACGATGCAATAAAAAAATATTACCCTGAAAATCCAGGTCAAGAACATTTTTGCGGAAAAAATTTTAGTATAAATCTCCACCGTATAAACGGACGCACCATGTACGAGCTGTTAGGATCATAGGTACAAGCTCTTTCGCTGGATATGACAGCTGTTAGATTGGCGCGCGTGGTAAAAAGAAGAATATCGTTTTGAAATTGATCGTTTCGTTTTGTCTTAAATAATTCGCGGAATGAAATGGATTATTGGAAAACTGCTTGCGGATAATCTCGTAATATTGAGCCGGCGTACTTTATGGCGCAATCTTTCCAATTACGACGGAGTATGAAGTTTCAGATCGTCGCAATATTTTAGAATGAATAGATGGTTATCCGTTATTGTCCGTCGGAATCGAGCAAGCGACAATCAATGTAGCGTTAAGAGAACTTTCCGAAATCGTTTAAATTTTCCTTCGAACACTTCAGACCTGTACCAAACAACTACTTTATGCATGGAATTGAGCACATTAGTATTTTGCGTACATACAAAACGTTATCAAGTATAATTCAATCTTCGATAATTTCACTATATACAGATTTCTCTTCCACCTCTTCGCGGCGAAACAGGTTGCCATGAATCATTCCATTTATCACTTCGCTTTTGTCGCAGTAGTTGCATTCCATCGGCACGCGATATAGAGTATTGATTTGTTAACAGAAACTTTGCATTAACAGTGAATATTATCAATATGTCAGAATTATGTACTAACCCCCACATATACGAATTTCCAAATGTGTTTTTCGTCTTCAACTCTTCATTTTATGACATGCTCGCTGGCATAATTCTTTTGAGCAGCGGATTTCATGGGAAAATTATTTCGTTTAATACATGGTACCCGTACTTTTTAAAAAATATTTAATCGCAAAAGCTCGCTATTAAAGTAAAAAATTACCGCATAAAATTTTAGGAATATTATTAATTGAAAAAATTATAGTACACTAAAGGGTTAGTAATTATTTGCATTAGCTAAATCGGTGAATTGCTCACTTTCTCACCGATTTTGATGAAATATATTGTCAAGATAACTATTTTAAATAGCTTTGGTCTGCGCGCGTTACCGCTGCTCGGCATTAGTTTATATGTATTTCATGCTCGAGTTAGTTTTCGATTATGTTGAAGTTGGGTTTGGATTAAATTTAGCATAACAAAACGTAAGATGAAACTTCATTCTCAATTATAATCAACATGGGATACGGGACCCCGTTACAATGGGGGTACTAATCAGTGTGCCTATATTAATTATACTTATTTTTAAAGCATACTGAATATTAAAACAGAGATATTCAATATTTCTCATTGCAATCAGTTAACATATATCTCTTTTTTAATATTTAAAGGAAGTATAAGTATAGGCACAGTGATTGGTACCCCCACAGTAATTGGGTCCATACAAAATTTCGCCTTCCTATTTGTTAAAAGCACAAAATAGTAGGGAAGCTCGATGTCAAAACGTTATTATTGTTTGTTTTTTAATACTAGGTTTACGGTGCACTAAAAGTGACTATTTTACGTTACTTTATCAAAATAACAACAATATGGCTGCACAAATTTTTAGTCTTTTATTTCACAATATATACACAAAGAAATACATTTCTTGAATAATTCCTCGCGGGTGCATCTTCACAATCTCAGTAATCGTAAATTAAAAATCTTAGAACCTGTCAGAATGACGGGTCCCATAAACCTAGTGTTAAATAACACGACGCAACAGCTTCGTAAAGTTTTAAATATTAACCGTTAACGATCCAAGAAGTATTTCAAGTTTACTTCCCACCAGGGCCAAGCTATTTTTCATACGAAGAGAAACTGTGGACTCAACATTTTTATATCAAGTATAGAAAGGAAAATATTTATATTTTAGTGAAAATTTATTAATATATATTCAGAGTAATATGATAACAAGATGATTTAAATTTGATGTTTGCCGCCATATACGTGGCATTGGGCCCAGTAGGTAAAAGTGCCACGCCGCACAGTGGTCTCAAATCAACTGTCTCATATTGACTTATGTTGAATGCTTACTGCTTTCTAAATATCCATCAACCTTGAAAATGTAAAAATTATTTAATAAATACTATTACTGTAATGAACGGTTAAAGTTGGAAATTTTGAAGATAGCCTTTCTCATGGAGAAAATTGCTTTTCTTCTTTGAGATGCCCTGACGATCCTTTTTAATATTTTCCTTCCAATTTTTTTTTTTAAATGAAAGGTTTATCTGTAAGCTGTAAATTACCATTGTCGATAAAAAATTACTATTCATAATGTATTAAACATGTTATGCCAAATGCAATGTAGAAAATTTTCAAAATTCTTAACACTTCGCAAGGAATATCTTCTGTATCATACGAGATCATAGAACTTTACAAAATGGAGTATTTTCAGCATACTTTTTCCTACACAATCATGTAAGAATTATTTCCCATCTCGTCCCACATCACAAGTTATTATTGTTTAAAGTCGCCCGCGTCAGTGCGGCTATACACATAAGTTCTCGGGTTCTTCGTCGGGACTCTTTGACGACTAAAAAACACTTTAGGCACTAAACCAAATTTTATTTAAAGAACGATTTTTCAAAAATTTAGATGAATAATATATTTACTAAGCTGAAAGTGCTTCTAAAAATTATTAAATTTGAAAATATATTTAAAAAATAATAAAAAAAGCTATTAAATAAACAGAAAGTATGTTACATTATGCACCATTAAAAAAGATTACTTGTTAATATTCTACACACCAAATATCGCTTCGATATCTTTAATAGTTTAAAAGTTATACCAAAATGTCACTAAATTTCGCGTTTTAGACCACTCTGCGCCGCTTATATGGCAGCATTGGTCCGTTAAGGTTTAAGGATATAGTCCGACATTGTGTGACTGAGAAATTGAAGTTAGGACCGCTTGTGTGATTGCCAAAAAGTATCTCACGCAACCGCGGCTTCTCAGCGACAAGGTCAGGCAAGGGCGTGAAAGCACACCGGCCACGTGAGCGCGTTGGCATCGTGGACCGTGGCGACATCTCTGTCGTCCGCGGATGTTCGCAGGTCGACTGTCACACGACGGCGCATCTCCGTCGATTCAGCTCATGACACCAACTCGTACGCGAAGTTCACGGACAGGTGCCGCGCGCGGCCGTGGACAAGGAAACCGCGATGCTTTCCAAGAGAAAAGAAGAAACGGTGTACGGCACTCACCTGAACCATTGATGTGTGTTCGCACGCGAGACAGACTTGCCCTCTTGGCGGCAGTCCGATGGCGCAATCAGTCCGTGCCAACCGCTGCCGTTGGCCTCGCTTCCCGTGCATTCAACATCAGGCCGTGCACGACACCGGTGCAAGCCAGGCACGCATACACGCACACACGCACCCGCGCACCTGCATCGACACCGGTCACACGACCACGCCCAACCGCCGCCGGAATTTCCACGAAGCACGGATCCTTTGACAGAACAAAAAATGCCCGCGTTTTGTTTACGCCTATGTCGAATCAGTGACAGCTCGGTCAGCTACCCATCAATGCCGCTAGAGGCTCTGAGCAACGCAGTTGCGGACGCGCAGCCGCGGACACGGAAAATCGATTATTTCTGACGACAACGGTCCTCCACGGTCAATCTTAATCCAGCCGCTATAAATCCATGAGCAATGCACTGCTAATTTTTGCGCGACGCGCCCATTACCACGCTGCTCAATTTGTCCAGAAATCTGGAAAAAAATTCGTACCTTTGTTTAACCTCATCTTTCCCATATTTTCACGACCTAATGTGTCCCTTGTATGTCAAATTGACACACTGGTAAAACATGGTTAATTAACTTGGCTAATAATTTATTCGGAATAAAGTAGTATAGCACCACAATTTATATATTTATTACTATCATTTTTTTATAAACATATTTTGAGTTGTGTCACTTTTCTTATGAATGAACGATATTATAAATTCTTAGCTTCTATAATTATGTGTCCCCTTTAATAAAGTTTCATTTCTGTTTCAGTTTTATATTCATTTAATCGCGAACCTTATTTGACAAACGTACTTCGCAAAATTGAAAATATACAGGGTCCTTCCGTTAAGTTATGTCACAATTTTTTAGGCATTTCCGATAGTGCAATTAAAAAATATTTTAGACAAAAGTTTGTCAGTACTTGACGAGCTACATGTTGGCATATTCTTAAATCTAAAAAATGTTTTTTACGTAAAAAAGTAAAGGTCACCTTGACTTTTTTAAATGGCACCACATGTTTTGGACATCATAGGATTGTTGCTGACGTCGAGACGAATTCAACAGTGTATTATACTATGATCTTGAAATGACCTCAAACTCGAAAATTTTGTGCGAACGTAAGTTTAATGAAAAATTATTTCTTACAAAACAAATTAGGTCTAGATTATAATTTCCCAATCTGTTTTGTCTCAGAATTCCCTTCTCAAAGTTTCTTCTGTTCAGCCCCTACAGGTGAATTATCTCTGGGGACAATATTTCTAAATATGGTTGTCTGTAATTTTAAAATCTTAAAAAATTAGGTATAAAAAAATTATCATAACTTGAAACTGAAGTTTTAACCCCCTCCCCCTGCCCTGATCCCCTCATCACCCAGGCTGAGTTGAAGCATCGAACTGATTAATGGTCGTCACAAAACGCTTGAAATTTGATATCAATAGGACGTATCCATGCGTTTATACACTGTCGAGCAAAATTTCACTCAGTTCAACTTCCATCCACCATCAGTGCAACGTTTAAACCGCTGTGAAACAATGAACAGGTGTTATCGTATTCGTTCGTTTAACGTTTCGGTATCACTAAAATAACACGTTAAAACTCGAGCTCGATAACAAACGCCTCACAGCCCGGAAATGGAATAACTACATGGAAAATCAACCAGCAATTCTAAATGACGGCTACACCTTTCACCGACTCCAAAGAATTTCCTTTGGTAATTTAGAATACCGCTAAATTACCAAAGTACTTGAATGAAAAAAATTCCAATTACCTACTTAATTTTGTAAAAGTATTATTATTTGGAAAAAATGTAAGTGCTCCTCTCAGCGGTATTATATTGAGCGAGTTTCTTTTTTGTGACTTTTTGTACATCACTATGGACCATAGTTAATTATTGGTCGTGTTGAAGGGGTATTCTGAATTTAATGCTTGAATTCTGGGAAAAAAGCATTATAACTCCTGTTGCACTTACTAACCCTTCACATTAGAACTACCGCGCCTGTCAAAATGGCGGATTGCAGATTTCTTATTTTACGATTCGTAAAGTTATAAAAATATTTTTTTGAGAAATTTTTTAGTATACTTCTTTGTTTAAGTGCATGTTACCATAAAGAACCAATGAAATTTCAATAAGTTAAATCCTGTTATTATTATAAATCAGTATATTAGTCTCGTTTAGTGTTAATTGGTCAAGTAGTCTACACCAAGTAGTCCATGTTAGGATAGTGATATTTTGACATTTCTTTTAAAAAGTGTTCAAACTATTTTGGTATGTATAACGAAACAAATAACGCAATATAAATTCTACTACTATTATTACTACTTTTCACCATTGCCCATACTGTTTACTCTTTAATATTACCATTTACAGTGAATTCTCGATATATGTCAACAACACGGGTCTTACCAGCGTCATTTATCGTCCAGGAGACATACCCGAGTCGTGTGTTGTGTTTATGTACACTCCTCGGTGTCCGAGGCCTCTCGAGCTTCGTGGTCCCTCAAGGGGCATACCCCGCGGTAGTGGGGATAATTCCGGAACGTTTATCATCCAGATCTTGGTGACATATATAGAGAAATCACTGTACTATTTTTATGATTTAAAGATTTATTAAACACAAGTACGTCGTTATTCGTTGAAAAAGATTTATGGAGAGGCAGAGACAGTAACGTTTATAATTGTTGGAGGATGGCATGGATAGCAACTTACTCTACATTAGTATATGAATACAAATGTGTTTATTGAAGCAGATCAATATCGGACATAACTATCCCCCCCCCCCCCTCTCTCTCTCCATCCCGCCCTCTCCCTCTCAATTTCATAATTCAATCGACCGTGCATTAATACATTTAATTATTTCAAATTTCTGACAACCAACCCCAGATGATGTGACAACAAACCCTCGCTTGGGGTATTGCGTCACAAAATGTTTCCAAAAGATAATTTAAATTAACTTTCAATCTTATCGATAATATGCGTGACACTAGTTTTTTTTTATAAAGGTACCTATATAGGTACAGTGAATTCTTAATACATGTCAACAACACGGGTCTTGCCAGCGCCATGTAACGTCCACGAAACATATCGGAACTGTGTTATGTTTACACTCCTCGGCGTTCGCAGCCTGTCGAGCTCCGTGGCCCCTTGCGGGGTATTCCCCGCGGTAGTGGGGATCATTCTGCGACGTTTATCATCCAGGCCTTAGCGACATATATAGAGAAAGTCACTGTACTTTGTATTAGACTTGTCAAAATGACCTTCCCGTTACCTACAACCTGCAGAAAAACAAACCAGAAAAATGTGAAAACCACACACAATTTATTGTTTTCCGTAGCAAGGTATTGGCAACGTTCCTCAAACTATGTCGCGAATGCGACCACCGTGATACATACCCACGGAAAACGGGGGGAAAGGGGAAGACAAAGCTGTCAGTCCTTAATCTCCGAGACCTTTAAATACTTTCCCGACGGATAATCCGGCGGATGATCGCGGATAAAAATGGTCTCCGCTGGTTATGTCTGCCCTCGTGAATCCTCCGCGAGACTTAAAGCTCCGGGAAAATCGCTGTGCCGGAGACACGTCAAAAACCGTTGAATAATTCGTGAATTCGCCGAGACAGGCTAGCTGGGCCCCCATGCTAGCTCCCCGGTGTGTCATATAGTTGTTCGCATGAATGGAAAAGTGTGCGTAGTCATGCGTGCCCGAACGTGTAACCGTCGCGAAGGTTGGAATCTACGCTGACGACCAAACACCGACGCCACGCCGCAGTCAGAACATGGATCCCGAGATAACATTCCCTGAATAAGTCACCTCCATGGAATTAAGTTTAAATATTTCATCGTCCAACTAATCTCGACGCGGCAAGACGAAACTCCTCCTCCTCCTCCTCCTCCCCCTCCCCCTCCCCCCCCCCCCCTGGTCCAACCACCGGCGCGGCGATAATCAGGCACCGAGAAAAACGATTCGATATATTCGGAGATCTCGGGGCAAGAAACTTGGCTCCACGGTAACTGGAAAAAGACGGTGACCGAGAAACGGGACACACCAGAACGAATCCAATTTATGCAAATAATTCGATAACGGTTTTAAATATTCAGCCCTCTCGTTTCGTCCCAGCGACATGTAAATCAGCGGCTGTTTAATGTAATTAATAGTTTGAGACGCTTAGCGGGAAGCTCCGCCGGAGTTAATACAGACCGACGAGCTGTAGCCGATGTGCATTTGCTTATCTTTAGTAGAGCACGAATTTAATAATAGACTGCAGTTTCATCTGTGTTCCAATATTCATCAGAAATTCTTTTTACAAGTTGTTTACGAATATTAAAAATCCTGCGTTCTTCTAAAAGTTCTCATGATCTTCTGCAAGGATACTTTTCGAATTTCTTCCGTTGTACGTGATGACGTTGAATGTATTATAAAGGATGTCCCATTTCAAGCTTTTAACGCTATTACTTTCCAAAATATACGGTGGATCCAAAACGTATTGGAACATTCCCGATTCGCGAGTAATTGAAAATATTTGATAAATTCGTTATAAATTAATAGTATAATAATATACCTGGACTTATTTTAAAGCTTTTACACGATTCAACGACTGTGAAATGTTTGTGAAACCATTCGAAAATTATTCTTGTGACTGAATTCACCATAAATTTCAAGATTGAATCTTCCCCTTTACAACGAGCCCTTCAAAGTTTTCATTTTTTTTTTACTCGATCGAAATTGTTCCTCATTTTTGTGAAATAAAAAAGCCAAAACAAAAAATCGTAGATTAAGTTCTAAGCGGTCACTAAAGGATTGGAAGAGTTCAATCTTCAAATGTAAAATAAATTCGAAATGAAAACGTTAAAACAATACCCTAGAAAAGAATGAATGATGGTCTACGCAAGTAAAGGTTTCGAGCTTTAAAATTCGAGTACAAAATTACTCTACTATTTTTTTAACGAAAATATCATAGTTCAAATGTTGACAGTTATTCGAGAATCGGGAATCGAGTGTTCAAATACTTTTTGGGTCCACTGTAGCTCGTTTCAGAAACCGTTTCAAATAAAGCAGAAAATGTAAAATCCATGTATGTTTTTAGTTGGATAGATATGTAACCCATTCCGAACAAAATTCATTGATCTACACCGGCCTGGGCAACTAGAGCTCCGAGAGTCGATGACGTGAATCCTGCCGCGACAGGCCGACTCGCAGCAGCGCGAGAGGGGAATACGAGCTCGGCTTACTGTCGCTCGCCTATCGCTCCGCCTATCCCCACCATTGATGCTCCCGTAGTCCCAATGTTTAGGCTTTGACGTCACACACTACACAGTATGAGTGATTGCTTTAACCCTTTGCACTCGGATGTCCCTAAGGGGGCATTATGAGTCTATAATCGATGGCTCCGAGTGCAAAGGGTTAACCAATAGTTCGCTAGAGCCGAAAATGCGTGTGAAACAAGGCGTGCCCCTTCCATTCTGACCAATCAGCTTCGCATTCCTTCCACGAGACTTCTTGCGAGTCACGCACAGTACATGCCTTACGGATAGGAGCACGGTAGTGGGGGTAGCCGATTCTACGTCATCGACTCTCGGAGCACTAGTTTCCTAGGCCTGAATCTATAATACGTTGGTCTACCAGGGTCATTCATCTTTTCAGAAGTTGATACTAGTATCTAAGGATAGATTAAATCATTGTGTTAATATCCAAGGTCGTCCTTTTGAATACAAACAATATTGAACAACTTTAAGAACATTTAATGAAGGTCAGTTTTAAACAGCAATGAGTAATCTTGAATGACCTTGGAATACTAACATATCGTTAAAATGAATTGACCATGAAATGAGTTACAAGCCTACCTGAATAAATATATATATATATAGTTCCATATAAAAGAAGGAAGATCAGCCTGGAATATCTGGAACACGTTGACCTTGAAGAGATTTGCGACCAAAATAAGATGTCCTCACTAAAACAGGACAAGTTTTACTTGAATAATTTTTCGAAACGAGAAATAATTTGGAAAATAATTTTGTGCGGAGCTTCAAACGGGCCATCCTGTATATCGCCGAAAAAGCTTGATTTTTGTTCGACTGCATTGTAGGATCAATTAGAAATGCACGTCGCATATGGTGCTCTTTTGAACGGGAACTGAATTATGCACGAAGTTTCTGGTGATATAGTCAAGGGCATACTGTTTGGCTTATAATACGATCCACCATCTTCTTCTCGTAAAGATGACGCTGCCTTAGGGACTCCAAATATGAATTTTCAATGATATCACGCGAGTTTAGCAGCAAGCTGAAGCTCGGCACCCGCCCGAATTTTTTAGACTTCCCCGACGAGGATATTTTGCCGACGTCGAGGTCCCTCTTGGAATACTTGCCACAATTTGTGCCGCCATTTTGTGAGATAGCATCCTGCTGGTCCTCGAATATCGTCGACGATATTGAATCGCCTTGCGTCTGCAATGATACCAAAAAAGACGTAAAAAACAATCTTCGGGAAACAGTATTACGCGTAATGCGGTTCATGACGTGAAAGTTGATTTAAAAGTACAGGTGTGACCATCGGTTATCGATATCTTATTGATACTTAACGATATGTCGACACAGTATCTCATATTAACTCATTAGAGCCCAACGTTGCGTTGATCCAACATTTTGCTTATAATTTCTTTTCAATAAACTGTATTATTAAATTATGTTTTTCCTGATACGCTCATAGGAAATTTTAGATTTTTTTGATATCTTGTATCGCTTTTTCTTATTCTAGCTCGATTCTACGGTATTTTGATGTTTTCAGAAATTGAAGTATTCATAGTACTGTGATATGTAGACCAATTTTTTCTTAAATCATGACATTCTTTTTTATGCACCTCTCTTTTGTAATGGATTACTGTATACAATGTCCAGTATAATCTCTTTAATAACACTGTAAGTACTTTTCTTTCTGAATGTACTATGCGTCCATCAGGAGATGGCAGTGATTTTGACAGTGGGGCGCAGGGCGGCGGAGCCCACTCAAGACTTGTTCCCCCACTCTAATTTCGTACCTTTTTCCCCTCGATTCGTGCTCCCTCCCCTCATCTGGCGACGCTGGCTCAGCGTCACCGCATCACTCTGTTCCAGACACACTCAACACGTGCTTTTCGTCAAGCGATTCAGCCATAGCTAAAGACGTGTAGCGCGGAGTAGGGATATCACGTGGTACCTATGATTCTCCCACTGCCATCTCCTCATGGACGCATAGTACATTCATAGTAGTTCCACTTAGCTGCTGATTCAAACTAGGCTACTGTCTGCCTACGCTCTTAACACTCGGATGATGGGACTTGAGTCTATATTCACGCAGAGTTAAAAACGTTCCATCTAAATTATAATTTTCTACTAACCAATTCAAATCGTTTATATTATGACCAATAAAAACGTTAACATTGTTATTGATAAAAATGTTAAAAAATAAGCAAAACATCAAATTGATATGTAGGGATTTGCATAGCATCCGCCTTGTAGGGGTTAATAGACACATATTCATAAGAAAATTTACGAATAAATATTGTTCAATAAAATGAATTTTGATGTCATATATCCTCGAACAATTGCAATCGTCCGCGTACTTTTGAACGGCAGTGTGTAAGTGAGATAATTGTCAAAAAGGTACGAAGATAAAGGTACGAACAATCATGCAACTACGTTTTTTTATATCATTTATAGATACGTTTGAAACATTGACCTAATTCGTAGGTCAGTAAACGATACAGCCTGGAATGATCTGGTGCAAAGGAAAGCTGTCTCGGTTGTAGCAAAATTTTTTGTTCTCTTTGACAACTCGCACGAATGTACAATGAAGCGATCATTGATGACCGAGCAATGTCTGATACGAGCTCAAAGCACGGCGAACGTCGGGATAGTTGTAAGTATATCAGAGCATACCGGAAAATCCACTTTTCGGACAATCGTGCGAGAGGATATCAGGGAATGGATGATCGTCGAGCGTTTGAGAGAGGGTAAGAACTCTTGATTTACCTTTACGTCGACTTCCTTATCCTTCAAAGGAGGCAGAGAGCATTTCTGAAGGGTGCTGTGCAGCGACTGTGGATACAAAGAAATCGATAGCTGAGGAGTCTGACTAAATAATATTCTCGAATAAAACATGAGAAAAAAAAAGGGAGGCCGAACAAGAGGGACATATAAATATGTACGGTTCCGGGGGCCCTTAACATTAATAGCTGGATAAAATCCTGCGGCGCCGCGACGCGAAACCGGAGGTAAAAGCTTGACAAATATTACCACAGCCGAGACCCCAATTGTTTCTTTAAAAATCACACGGGGTCCGCCCCGGTGCTCGAGCACTCGAGATTATTTCGGAATAGTTTCCCCGCAAATTTCCCGTGAAGGGAGTCCTGTGAAAGCAAGCCATTCCCGAATTCCTTTGAAAATTGTTTTGCGGCGACCGGCGCATCGACGCAACCGGTCGAACAAAGAAAGTTCGGCTTGGGTCGTGGGCAGGAGGGGGAGAATGGGGGGGGGGGGGCAAATATGCATAAAGGGCGTAACTCGTTGAAATTCAGGCCGCGATTATCGACACCGAGGGAACAGACAGATGAGGATACAAACGGAGGCTACTCTCCCTCGCAAGCACGAAAGTAAGCAAAATCTAATTCCGGTGGTGGTAGGCAAGTCACGGGACCCTGTCCCCTTTTCCGAGATGTAACGTAGGTTTATCCACGTGTAGAGAATTTCTCTGTCCGCCCTTACCTCCTCAGCCCCCCTCGTCCTCGTCCCCCTGCCCGCCGAGCCCGCCCCCTCGTATCCTCAATTTCTGTCTGTCCTTGTGGTAGTTGCGGACCGCAGTCCTCGCTTTGTGCATATAATTGAATTTAGGTTCGGATACCAGTCTCCACTTCGCCCACCGGCATCCACGCCCGGGCATATCCTTCGTCCTTTTCCTGTGCTCCACCCACGCTCCCCTATCTTATGATTAGATCCGACCTACGCCTAACGACTAAGGACTAATTTTGCGTATCGGGCTACTACGGACAACTGCCTGATAAAGGCGCCGTTATTAATAAACCGTGAAGCGCGTTTGCACCTGCATCCAGAGTCGGCTCTCGCAACGCCCAGGTGTTATTATTGAGGAAATTTGATTTCGTTTGCGGGGACTGCGAGCATCCGCTCTGTGCTTGTTTCTGATGGCATGCACTTTGGATCAACGTCAATTCGTGGAGCGCGCGGGCTTGATTTTCCAGAGAAATTGTATTTAGCCTGCGGCGGCTTCGAAATTTATTTATTAACATCCCACGGACAAGACGACGCAATATGGGTTGCAGGCTCCCCTTTCCGAAACGATATTGTTTGTTCGAACACACTTTTTATCCGTTTACCGTGCATAATCGGGGACGAAATTAATTGGACAAAAATAATATTTTTAAAATTACACCAAACGACTTGAGTTTTCTTTGAGATGTTAAAAGGATAAATTAATCATTACTATTTTCGTCGAAATTTCCAAGAGAAAAGTGAAAATCACGGTGCTTAACTCTTTCATCGATTAAGGTTGCTATAAATAATAATGTTTTGTATTTGCTATAAATAATGGCAAAAATTGTTGAGAAACTGCGGTTCAGATCAACCGTAAGTCCAAAATTCACTTTCGGGAACGCTTTTTTTGCCCATAGAAAACGAATCGCAGCAGGGATCTCGAATTGGGACGCAACTCCCGGGCGGTCGTGCTATGTTTTGTGATTGTTAACGAATAAAAATCTACCGCAAGATTGCAGCAGTTGATACAATTTCAGAGTGGACGTCGTTTTCGCCAAAGTTTCACCGAGATATCTTTGCTACGCAAAAAGTGTCGAGCGAGCGAAACTAACTTCCCGATTGACCCCTGCGTAATAGGATAACATAGTTTTCCACGTTCTTCGCGTTTTGAAAACTACGTAGAAGGTAATTTTAAGGAGTCTACGCGGAGATCCCGGGACGTTGATGGGATTACGAGGTAACGAAGGGGTAACGAAGGGGTAACGAAGGCGGGCGCATAAAACACGTCGTCAAGAGGAAAATTGAAACGCGTGGCGAATAGAAAAAAAGATGATTATTCACGGCATTGTTAACAGGAAAGTGGGTGCCTACGTAATTAATTTCGTTTATAAATCTTCCGATGGGCCATTAGTGGGGGTTGACTTTCCGCGCGCGGAACGAGTAAAACGAACCAGTTTCCGTCACGGACGCCTCTTTGCATTGCCTAATTGGCAATTAAGTATCGACCGTAATGCGACCGAATGCTGGACGACGATAATTCGTCCGCCCGGCCACGTCTCGGCTATCGTTTCTGTCCTTCCCCCCACCCCCCTGCCCCGTTTTTTACCATTTTTTGTGTGCTCCACCGCGGTATTATGTTATACTTCCTGGGGGCCGACACTTGATTCCGATTCACGAGCGCCGCGAGCACGACCGATTATCCTATCCGCGTTTTAACGAATTCACGCTGCGTACCAGGATCGAAGGGAACTTTTACCGTTCCGATTCCGGGGATTCGTGTTGGATTTTGCAAAGTTGTTACAAATTGAAATTGCTTTCCGCTGTCTGTATCGACATTTTCGGCCACCCCCAGGCTCCCCGTAATATTTTCACGCGCGGACTGTGTGGAATCGATTGAAAGTTCCCCTTGAAACATCCAAGAAACGCCGAGTAATAGCTTCCAATATTCACGATCAAATTATTAGAATCATAGTATGAAAAACACAGTGTGTCCCATCTGTAGGAATATTTTAAAGGAAAACTCCTACGTCCTAGGTGTGACGTAACGGGTGGAGTGATCTCGCACCGATTCGCTATAGTCCTTCAATTCTATTTTGACGACAATACTCTTAAACGACAATTCAACAATACTCAATACTTTAACGCTCACGACTCTCGCTTCTCTACCTTTCGCTCTAGTGACTCTCGACTAACTGCCCCTCGACTGACTGACACTCGACTGCCTCGTATTTGTCCCTTTTATAATAAGGTTCTCTTTCATTCTTCCTCTCTCGCACTCTCATTCTCTCTCTATCAGTTTCACATCCATTCGGAAAACCCAAACAATCACGTATGCCCTG
>CM052120.1:13176745-13190876 GCA_028454245.1 Halictus quadricinctus | reverse complement strand
TCGTCTGTGGCCGTACTCGTGTATGGGGTTCAGAGTCGTATCTTCATAATTTATCGTAGGTAAAGTGGTGGTCTAAAGTTCTCGTCGATCTAGTTACAAGATTTATCGTTCGTCAGAGTAGAGGGCGTAAGAAATCTAATGTCGGTATTTCAGATCGTGAGACACGAAACCCCATATGGTGATTGGTCTACTCTTTACTTCTATACCTCGTCTGTGTCCATATTACATATGTAATATTTATATTGTATTTGAATAGAATCATTTTATGTAAGAATCAATAATGAATAATTAAAGACCGTGAACCGTAACACGAGAACAGTGAAAAAATCGAACTGAAAACTATTTGTGAATATTAGTATTAGCAAGAACTGAATATTCCATATACTTCATTTTTACTACGGATGTGTAATATGATTTGGATCCTATACATATATATGGCGGTATATTTTTGAACGATGGAAATAGTATCTATGAAGAATGTATTACAAAAATATAAACTACAAGAAAATCAATTTTGGTTGGAAAGTATATAGCAGTAGTTTTACATACTTTAAACGAATGCTCTACCTTCTTTGCCATTATTGAATGCGTACACACATATTTAATATTCTTGTCTTTTCTTTCTTTCAAAATAGGTACTTGCAAGTTTAAGAAAATCAGCCTGATTGTGCTTGTATTCTTTTTATGCCTATACAAACAAGTATTCACTATATTTTAACCATTTTAGTTGAAGAAGTCTTGCGGCCTAGGCCTGGGGGAGCCCCCGTATTATTTTGGTGTTGCGCCCAATGTTACCGATAGTTCCAGGTTTAGGTGCATTAGCAAGAACTTAGTATTCCACATACTTCATTTTTACTACGGGTGCTTAAGTCTATGTAGTATAATCGGCGACATTTTAAAACCTACATTCCATCCGAAAAACGATTTGATAGTGGTTCGAACGCATTTTCAGAAATCTGGAAATTGGTTTTTTCTTAACTTTTCGACATGCTTCTGTATATCTTTTTATGCCTGAATTCTCCTATCGTAAGGTACAGTTTTCGATCTTCAATATAAGTCCGCAAGAGTACGAAAATTCATGCAAAAACACATTCTAAAATCGACCCATAGAATCTTCACAAAATCCTCATAAATTTCGTAAAACTTGTCTACAATAAATGTAGTTCGAAAGCTGATGATATATTAAAATCAACTTTCATCAGGAGAGGTAGGGGTGAATGATAATTAATAAAACATACAATATATATAGATATAGATGATTTAATTGTCGAAAGAAACAATCGTCGCGTAGCTATAGGAACAACATGAACTGTGCTTGGAAAGGATTAACACTTGTCTTTTTTTTCCTCTGCTAGAAACGCATTCTCTTTACTTTCGTACACACGGAGTGCAAACTGTGAGCACGGAGACACAATTTAGTGAATGCAGGACACAATTATTAATTATTTCAGTGTATCGAGCCGCGACCTCGCTGTTGTTTCTATTTCTTGTTTGTTTGTTACCGTTGTTCTTTCTAGTGCGTCTGTATTACACATGTCTGTGACTTTTGCGTGTGTGTATGTATGTGCGCCTGTGTGTACGTGTGTCCGTATACATGTGGTGTGTCCTAATGCATCTGCGTGGGTATGCGTATTATTCACTGTAAAAGAATATGGATTCTGTACAAGTTAATCCGTAAGAGATAATTAACTATCGAGTCTTCTTGAGGTATCGTTGTTTCTATTGGTCTATCGTTCGGAGCTGTGCTCGTCGAAAATCTATCCGCACTTGTTTTTTTTTCGATTCTCGCGTGTACCCTTTCCGATTCTTTTCCCTGTTGTGAAAAATTCGCGTTTACTTAACGATAATCCTCGCGCGGGGCAGTATTACAGCGTCGATTCTACGACGATCACAGCGAATGTAAAACGTGTGTCATCCTGTAACAAAATATAAATCTCCATTATGCATCCCCTGCTTTCACCGAATGTCAGATCCGAATAATGACGCGCTACCTAGTACCCTAACTTCACACCCCGTCACACGCCGGCATGAAGAAAAGTCGTCAACGTACTTAAATGCAATCATCAATTTCATTCTGCCGATACGATAAAATTCAATTCGGTAGAATCGGATCGCGAGTGGAACGAACGGGCGGGCGATTCACCTTGAAATTCGTTTAAAATTCGACTACTAATTGACACCCTCGGTCGGACGCGCGCGATCCGCTACACGAGTTACATTGGTCTGGGTGCCTAGAGTATCAAGGGCCCATAGTGGATCTACGTTGACATTACAACAAGGTTCTCACCGTTTTTGGCAGTCTACGATATTTCACAATTCCGCCATGGTTTGTCCCACACGCGACGCGACTCGTGTCGTTTGGTTAAACCTAGGGCCGTCGTGGACAATCACAAAAATATCTCGCAGAATATCTTGGAAAAAACGTGTCGTTTACGAGCGTTGTCTGTATGTCCTACGTCATGTACACGCGTCTGGCGCCTCGGAATGGCAATAAAATTGCGCTCGCGCGCGCCTAAGCTCGCTCGTATGTGTTCCTGTATTTCCATCGAGTACGACTGAGTTTTCGATAGACGCAGACATTTCGTCCCCTCCCGATGGTACAATATACGACGTACATCGCGCTCGGCTCCCTAATAAAACACTGAAACCGATGTAGAAACTGTAAAACATATACATACCCCGCTAGGGTGCATACTCGAGCGATCGGCGATCATTTCGCCGCGGAGAGAGCAGCAGTCGTAAAAAATATACTACTCAGTGAGTCGAATAAAAACACCCCGATCCTCACTCGGTGATCAAGAGCTCGAGACGCGAACAAGCTACGACGTACCAAAAGCTTTGTACCTCGCGAGGGATTCGTTCGTCGTGTCTAATACGACAAAAAGAGATCGTCTCCTTCTATCGTGCGCGTGCTCGCTCTAGAAAACGTCAAGAGACCGAACGCGTCCCGTTCATCTTCCCGTGCCTTTCACAAAAATTTCCATAGCTTTAAGTGCTATCCGGTGGCGATGGTGTGGCGCAGAGTAACGAAAGAACCAACAAAGTCCCGAAAACTGAGGTCTACGAGTACAAACGACGTCGTTACTCTTCGCAACAGAAATACCGCGACACTTCTCAGATCGAAATAATTACACATCAGTTCATAGCCCTATACTCGCTATGTCCACCCTTAGACGCTTCTCTCACCTCTACGAGATTGTTTGATATTATTAGGGACAGCAATTTCTGGGAGCAGGTGAAACGAATGGCTCGCCGGATGTGCATGGAACACTCCAGACACCGCAGTAACAGATACGTATCATTGCGTCTATCTCGTTTCTATAAGAGTACGGGAACATTTTGGGGCGACCACTTTCCGTGTACATCGGGCGTGCCAGTCGTGTTCCACACAGTTTCACGGGAACTCTAGAAAACGCGGTTCAACAATAACAAAAGTATGCTTGCGGACACCACATGAAGCCCTGAGAAGGCTGTGCTCCAGCAAGGCAGTCGAAGGGGCGTGTGTAACGGTTGTCCCCATGGCGAATTCTGCAGGTGTTGGAACCCGCAGTGACCATGGGACGCGACAGTCCCGAGAAAGATTACTTCCATAATAAACTGAGTGGGAGCGTGGTCGAAAGGGAAAGCTGCAAAAGAATGAAAAGGTACTGTCGAAAGACATTGTCTTCGAAGAAGCCACCGACGAGGACTCAAAAGACACGCTAACACATAATCATATGGGCAACAAAAGGTTGATGCGTTTAACATTTCATAGATTCCCCTCAGGACTGACCCTGCTAGCAGTGCACCGTATTACTCGATCCGATTTCTGCGACACGACACATATTCCTACGGGTTTACACGCTAGATCAGTGATCCCATACGCATGCCTCTTCGTTCGTTTGCCAATAAAGCACGAGGACATCGCGCGTAGCGGGAACGGCCGAATACCGTGCGTCCACGTTCGCAATCTCTCACAGTCACGCGTATGATTTACTTAATCGTAAAACGCTATATTACATTAGTAACATATTACACAGGCGACTTCTTCTGGCCGAAGTCGTTACAGACCCCGATATCTCACGTGATTTCGTTTCAGGGGGCGAACATCATCACCGCGCATTGTATCGCTCAACATCGTTTCTATTTATAACTATGCGCTCTATACAACCTTAAACAGCTAAAACGTTCTGCCACCTTTATATTTATATATATATATTTATATATTTATATCTATATAATGTAACTTTAGTCCTTGGCGGCCCTGTTATGTCCATCCACACGGCGACCGCTCTGCGCATCATCCAAATATAACAAATATAACACATGATGATGTATCACTCGATTCACAAAATATTAGTCCCCTCAGAGTAGAGCCTAGCTTCTCATGCTTCCCAGACCACCGACGGTTCTGGTTGCTCTTTAATAGACGAATATCACGAAAGCGTAGTCTTCCATTCGATAATATCCAAAGTCCGATACTGTGGTCGTCGTGATGATTCAGAACATCACTTCGTAGACGGTGGCTTTCTTATCACCCGATCCAGTCACGATGTACCTGTCGTCGGTAGAAATGTCGCAACTGAGCACCGATGAAGATTCCTTCGACTGTAACAGAAAAGAATTGTTCGATTAGGTACTAGAAACTGACCTTTACATGGACGAGAACAAAAAAAAAAAAGAAAACCATTCATAACAATGTTATACATTAACTGTGAATCTGTTTAAAGAGTCTTTTATTAACGATATCTCAAGGTCTTCAGTATTTTTTTTTTAATGAAAATTTATAATTTTCTCAATATTCTTATGGTGTATAAAAAAACAAATCCGACGATCTCAACAAACAGAATTTGTGTTGTTCAACAGGACGATAAAAAATGTGATAGACGATCTTTTTGCTTTGCCATTTTTCTGAAGGTTATTTGAAGGTCATCGATGTTTAGCGTGCAAAGATTACAGATGATCTATACAGAAACTGATATGTTGACTGGAGCCTCACCTGGAATATTGAGGCACCGTAAGGTGTACGCCACGCGTTCAGCAAATTGTCCTTGCCGGTGGAGACGAACCATTTGCCGCAGGTAGCGAAACGTAACGAGAGCACACAGGACTCGTGCAAATGGAGTTGGTATTTGTCCGGCTTGGTGGCGTGCAGCACCTCGACGTTCGAGTTCTCCATGCCGACCGCGAGCCACTCCCCTGTGGGACAGTAGCCGAGGGAGAATATCTGCGAGGTGAAGTCGTGTTGCTGAAGCTGTCTGCCTTCCCGGAGGTCCCACGAGCGAACAGTGTTGTCCAGTCCACCGGTCCAGAGCTTCGACCCGTCCGCGGAGATGTCGATGCAGGACGCGCCGTCCGTGTGACCTTGGAATTGCCTGACCAGCGACTGATTCTGGAGATCCCAGACGGCGATGTTGCCGTCGCTGCAACAGCTGAAGCAGACCTTCGAGTCCGGCGATATTGCGAGCGCGTAACAAGCCGGGGCGTTCGAAGTCAGCTCAGCCTTGATCCTCGGCGTTGGACTCGCCAGATCCCAGATACTTAGGTTACTCGCCTCACCTCCTACTATGAGGGTCCTGCCGTCTGGTAGCAGCTTCACCGATCTATTAAATTAAATAGAAAACACCATGTTAAAATTGCAATTCGATGTCAGGATTCTGATTGTAGGATTCTAGTCACTTGCTACGATTGATTCTCAAGTTTGTTTAATATTTCAAAATTGATTACACAGGGTCAGATTGAAATGTTTGATGCACTTTCATGCATTACTGTCCACTTTTTGAAATTCGTATAGATGGCTATGAAAAGTATCAAAAAGTCACCATGAAATATCAAAATCACTAATAGATTATATTAACACTTTACCGACCGGTAGCGGTTGAACATCCTACATAGTTCTTACCGATCACTTGACCGCACGTACTTCCCTGACAACGGCTCTGTTCCGGTTGCCGTGGCAATAGGCAATAGTCGGGTACAAAAATCCGATTAATAGGCTACCGGTCGGTAAGCGTCAGAGACAAAAACCCAATTAATAGGCTACCACCAGTCGATACGCGTCGGGGACAAAAAGCCGATTAATAGGCTACCGGTCGGTAAAGTGTTAACATCCGTAGTATCGTACAACGTCGACCGTGCAGAAAGAAATTGACCGCCAGACAAAGAAGACAAATTTAATATTAGGTACCAACTAGTTATGGCAGATGAATTTACGTTAAAGATTTGAAAAGGTTGACGATTTGAGATCGCTGTTATCGCGATAGCTTTTACGACGAAATTCATTGTGGATTGACAAACAGCAGGGGCGACGTTCTAATTAGCGACTTAATTACATGCCGAAACGTTTTCGCGTATATTGCGATTAACTGGACAGTCACACGTATCATTGGACGCGACCTTAATAGTACCGCAGGTGCACGCTAATCAGAATTTATTCAGGCGGGTATCGCGTTTGCTCCGCGGAGTGGAAAGTTAATGTGTCATGTGCCGTGAACGTTTAACCAACCTGATGTAGTTGTCCCGCTGCAAGCAATCAAGCTGCGAAACGTGTTTCGCGCTGCCACCACCGTCCTTATTGATGTCCCAGACCTTGACGCATCCTTTGCCGCCGGTGTAAACGTATTTAGTCGGATTTGAGATCGTTACGGCGCACACCACCTCGCCGTGTGTCAGGGTATTTATCTGGCGCGCGTGGCGCGGTATTCCTTGTCCAATTAGAGCATCAGGTGGAAACGGCACCGGCTGCATCTGGCCCTCGCTAGATACGTGGAAACTGTATGCACTGAAACAAAGAAATTTTTCCTCAGATATCCAACTTCGCTTTCTAGCCAAATCAATCTCAATGTCAATCAATGCGATTCTCCTATACAGTAACTTAAATGTTGGTTAAATCCGCTACACTTAAATTTACACGACTCATACACACTCTTCCTCTATCTCTTAGTGCCTCGAGCTCAACGGAGTCTTGCAAGGGACGTCACCCAAGTGTCACACGCCGATTTTAATGAAATTTATACGGAACATAGTTTGTTGAAAAATATTTCACACTTATTATTTTTTTATCTGCATCTGCTTTTTATCTCCATAGCTAGGGGGTGAAAATAGCCTTCGAAGTTGAGGATGAAAATCCTATTTTTGCAAATATTTCGGAAACTAGAGGGTCTAGGATAATGATTTTTATTTAAATTTGTGTATTTTCGATCAGGAAATATAGCCATATAAAAATATTCCGGACAAAATTGTTTGATTAAACAATGCTTAAAAAATTCATCTTTTTACAGTTAGAATCAATTTTCTTAAAGATTAGGCTTAATGCCACTAGTGATACTGTCCTTCGCTTATCTTAAAAAATTAATTTTGTTCGTAATAACAGTTATTTGACCAGTACTTCATTGGAATTTGGACGATCTAAAAGAGTTCAAGTAATCCCAGTGATAAGTTAACTATAGCTAGCTTAACTCCACGGTTTTTATCACAACGACTAATTTAATTGTTGAATTTTTGGGAGACGATTGTTAGGCAGGGAACGTGTTAAAAATAATGAAGTATTTAGTCTTCCAGTTCCATTGTTTGTTTACTCCATAACATAAAATGTCAGCTATTTTTCTATGCAATCCCAATATCGATTAAGATATTTAGTTATTAACATTAGAGCCTGCTACTGTATCATCATTTCATAGATGTTAAACTATTTAATTTAGTATAATTTACGACGTAAACCGATCTAGAACTGTCAGCCGAAAAAATGATCGAAACGCCGTACTATTAGTTTGTGACAATTACAGAATGTACCAATGAAAACTTGATGTATACGACGATTCCAAGTAAAACGTTAATAACTAACATATCTATACTGAAGAAAGTGATTACATACACTGAATTTGTAGTTACAAAAACTCCTTACATTTGTGACATTGAGATTCGTGTTATCCTCGACTGCAAAAAAATGGAAACTGTTCGTTCGAAGTATATTCCCAGCTTTGTCTTTTTAATACTTTATGTACGCACGAGTGAAAATAATGCTGGGCACCGATTAAATCTACTGGGTTGCAGCACAACTTCATTCGATTGCAAATATATTCGAATTTTAACGATTCAGTTGCGACCCATTACAAATGCAATTAACTGCAATTAAATAAAAACTGCTTACATTCAATGGTTTCATAATTGATTTGTAATTATCTATTTTGTTAATAAATGAAATGAACCGAACGAATTTATTGTACGACCAAATTATTAGGAATGCGAAGGGTCGATAATTAAAATTTGAAGATGATCAAGAGCGTTCATGAAGCTAACTGGTGAAGTAAGATGAAGGGTACTTACGGTTTGCCACCGGGCACACCGAATGGTCCAAGAGGTGCCCTCATGCTTCCGTGAGGATCGTAGAGTTGCTGAAGAGGCGGTCTTGCGGGATATCCATTCAGGGCTGCCGGAGGATAACCCAACATGTCCGCATGAGGTCCTGCGGGTGGATGATGTGGCGGCGGATAGTGTGGCGGATAAGGGCCGACCGCCGAAGCCGAGACCAGTGGTTTGCTGGAACTCGATGGTTTCAGACCGCCGGAGCCGGAGCTGCTACCACCTGTCGACCATACATTTGTCGTCAGAATTACCATTTTTTACAGTCCCGATTAACACATGTATCTGGCTACACTTGGGGGGTGCTTCTCGTGTAACAATAGTGATAACAAGCGTGATTTTCAGGAATTTTTTTTTAGAACAACTATTAAATATTGGAAACAGGCCCTTTTTGGAGTGTAAACAGATGGTCTTGAAATGAAAGTGTTCTTTTTTAAATTAAATTCTTATTTTTTATTGTATAAGTGTCACTACAGTATCATAAATTAAACACTGAAAAATACTTAAAAACTAAAAAAATATGTTATAAACGAAAAATCAAATCTGTATTTTAGGTCGAATCCCTAAAGAAATATGTAAAGAAATGAATGAGCTTCGTCCAAAATTGATTACTTTACTGGTTTTTTCAGAAGTGCGTATTATACAATAAATAATAAGAACTGAATTTTAAAAAAAACCTCTTGTCCTTCAAGATTATTTGTTTACATCCCCAAAATGTCACTCCCATATGTTCTATAGTTATTATGAAAAAAATTCTTAAAAACCACTGAATAAAGCTGATCGTGGATTTTTATGCAAAATAAAAATTGTCTGCCTGAATTGTCAGACACCGAAGTCTTTCTACTATTTTAACACTTAACTGAAATACTGGGGTCACTGATGACCCCAAGCACGCAAGATCATAATTATTATATATCATAAAATAAGATCATAATTATTATTATATTGAATTTCCAATTAATAGTATAATAAAATTTTCAATTTCCAATGTTTCTATTTATACATTATACAAAAACAAAATATCCAAAGAGATTCATCTAGTGTTAAATATACAACTATTTTTATCCTTCTCATTTGGGGTCTGTGATGACCCCGATATACCAGTTGTGTTTTTGGAAAGCATTATACTAATTAAGAGTTAAATTGCATCGACTTACATTCGTCATAAATGCATAAAGTCTACTGATCATTGTATTGAAGACGTTATGCCCTCGAACATACTGAAACGCTTGTAGAACAAGCGATTTTGTAAATAATTAAGATTTTCAATTTCTTTTGGCTCGGACCATAACTAAAATACAGATTAATAAAGTAACTTCATTGGTTTGTTTCTGGTCAGTAGAAAGACTGAAATCGTGGCAATCACCGACTCGAGTTTCTCAAAACGTACTCTATAAAAAGGAATATACGTAACTCCTGTAATTTTATTTTTACTTTTAAAAAAATCACACGTGTACCTCAAATATCGATAAACATTTGCAAAATCTCACTGCAAAAGGTCTAATAGTTTTTCTGAAAAAAATTCCACAATGTCCGGTGCAAAAACAGTCTCGAAAACCAGAATACCCCTAAACCATCCATATACTATGCCGCAGTCATTCGTGACCCGTCGCGGTAGCGGTGGAGATAAGCTCGAGCGACTATGAATATGTACAATTTCATTCCGCTATAATACGACGCTTTTAATTTCGAAATAAGACAATCGCTATACAGTGATTTCTCCATATATGTCGCCAAGGCCTGGATGATAAACGTCGCGGAATTATCCCCACTACGAGAAGTGTAAACATAACACGGCTCGGGTATGTCTCCTGGACGATATAAGACACTGACTAGACCCGTGTTATTGACATATATCGAGAATTCACTGTAAGTATATCAGTTTAAAGTCAAGCCGCACAGGCACTCTAATCCAAAATACAAAAGCCGTCCCGAGCCATCGTCTTATATCGGAATAAAACTGTATTATTGACATATCGGTATGAGTCAGAAATGACTCCGGCATAGGGCTAGAACTATCTGGAGTCCGGAGGTTAAACGAACCTCCTCCCTAATCGCGGCATAGATCAACGTCTTTATATTCGAAAAACGCCTGGATCCCTATTACTCATCCCTAATGCACTTTCCGCCTTCGTTACAGCCCCCGAAACAAAAAGAGTCGTCCCGTCGGGGTGTTAACGATCTCCTACGGCCGATTACCGGCTCGCTATTGGAAAGGAACGTACCCGCTGATGTAGGTGTGACAGGTTTCGAGATCGGAGTGGTCGGTTTCTCCCGTTCCTCCATCTTCTTGGCCGAGGGCGTGCTGGCGTTGCTGCTGGTGCCGCTCCTTGGCGAGGGTGGCGGCACTTCTTTCTTCACCTGGCTGCTCAAAGGTACCGAGGATGGGCCGAGCTTGTCCAGGCCGTTCTCCCTGGGCGACGATGTGCCGTTCGCCGCCGGACTCGACGGCCCTTCGCTCGCGTCGTCTACCACCAAGTCCTGGTCGCTCTTTTCACCATCGCTTTGCTGTCGGGGCAAACGTGCACGGCTTTATTAAAGGTATACTCATCGGTGGTGGGGCATGGAGTACCATCCTGGATACTTACATGGCCTATGTCCTTGTCCTGCTCCTTCTTCATCTTCTTCAGAGGCAGGTGATCGTGGTGCTGCGGGTCCGGGGTACTTCGGGGCCTATTGTACTTCTCCCGTTCCGCCGGCGATATCGAGTTTCTCTGGAACACAGACCGAACGAACTGCGATTAGAACTGTCTTCTGTTGTCCTTGGTTTTGTTAGTCGCGGTTCTTTAACACTTCTACGGTATATCGGTGTATCTATGCGACCTAGCTGGGTATGTAGGCTTATGTATAACTTTCTAAATTATCATCTGAATCGAATCGAATTTCTTGACTTTGCTTATTTCTATGCATATTTTTGAACGAGTTTTTTTTTTACAAAATTGATTGCACAAGTGTGAAATAAAAATATGTTACATTTACGATGTCCTTTTTTGCAAAGCAAAAACATCGGGAAAATTTTGTCGAAATAAGTAAATAAATAAGTAAACAGAAATCAATATACTGAGAGGGTACGTGGAGCTTCCGCGTTGTATAGCTTGTTTTGAGATCGATTTGCACGTTTATGTCTGCGACAGCCTCGCACTTTTTCGCCAATATAATCCAAGTAAACCTGCAAAATATGGTGTGAAAAGGACTATGTCCGATTCAAAAAATTCATGTGCAAATAATATGCTAATATACAGGGTGTCCCATTTTGACCAATAAATGCGATTATCTCCAGAACTATTCGTTGTTTGAAAAAAAATGTTCCATACGAAATTTTCTGTGACTCCAGGAGGCTGTGATCCAATTTCACTATTTTGTTTGTAAGTGTACGCATGAAGGTCGTCTTTTTTTTTAATGTAATCATATATTTTTTCATACACTATTCCAGGCGTCTCGTAATTGTGAATAAAAAGTATCAACCTATTTATGACGAAAAACTATTACTTGGGGAGATACTTTAATTTTAATATTGCCAATCCGTATTATTAGTACGTGAATTTACACTCGCGTAGTATTCTATGACACGGGGTATTTTTGTTTGTAGGGTATAGAGAATAATGATGTAGTTGCAACGACTTGTGCAACATTTTATTAAAAAAAAAAAAAACTTGCAACAGTCGAGCAGCAAACATTGATAATGTGACTAAAAATGCTCGGATACGTGACCCTGCACGTCAATACATCTTTGAATACGTCGCTTAATATCAGCTTGCACATTCATGAGTATGAATAATGCAAGATATAATGTATTCATGTTGCACGATATAAGTTATTGCAATTATATAATTATCCTCTACATCCGAAAGATAAAAATACCACATACTACACGATTCGCAATATTAAAATTAAAATATCTTCCAAAGTAATAGTTTTTCCGAATAAATAGGTTCGCACATTTTTATTCAGAATATCGAGATGACCTTCATGCGTCCTTCATGCGTGTACTTACAAACAAAGCAGCGTCACTAGATTACATTTCCCCCGGAACAGAAATAGTTTCGTATGGAACATTATTTCGAATAACGAATAGTTCTGAAGATAATAACATTTATCGATTAAAACGGGACACCCTGTATATGGGCAAATTACCGGGATAACGACCGGAAAAACTACGTATTACGTACACGTAAATGTCCGCATTTTCTATGAAGATTTACAGTCAAATCATAATAATCTAAAGTCAGAACGTATGTTTATCGACATTGAATTTACATAATTACAGAATTATTCAAATTTGGATACTCCTATGAAATGGTTATTCAACGTTTGAGTAACAAGGTCAATAAAACTTTCAAAAAAGTCGATCACAAGTACCACTTTATCGTCCTCTCTCGAATACCAAATGGAAACATCGCCAGATGTTCATTTGATCGATAAATGGCTAGCGATTATTTATCGGAAGCAGTAAACATCGTCAGATAGTGATAATCGTTGTCCGATTACGAATATGATCGACGAGAAACATGTCGGTCAAAGAGAGTCCGAGAAGTGTTACGGTTTTATTCCGAGAAATCCGTCGCTTATATTATATTTTCTCGATATATGTCCACAACACGGGTCTACCCAGGGACATATATCGGCTAGGAGATACTATTCTTTGATACACTGCCAAACCTACAGAAGGACAGCGAAGGATAGCGTTATGTTTACATTCCTCGGCGACTGAGGCCACTCGCGTTTTTTGGGGCCTCTCACAGGGTGTATACCCCGCAGCAGTGGGGATAGTTTTGTGACTTTTATAAGTTAGATGTTTGGGACATATATCCAGAAAAAGCTCTATGTACAATTTTATTCCGACATAAAACGACGCTTTCTATTCCGAAATAAGAAAATCGCTGTTCTTCTGCCGGCTCCGAGCCATCGTCTTATATCGAAAGAAAATGTGTGGGTCAGAAATGACTCTGGCATAGGCCTAAAACTCGCAGACGACCATTGAACGAACGTCGATTCTAAGGGCAAGTGCGCGACGATATTGCGGGAGCCAACGAAAACATCGATCGACGTCGGAACTCTCGAACTTCATCCCCGTTCTCCGATTAAATAAAATATTTGCCTGACGACGTTCCCGGGAGCAATTAAATTACGTATCCGCCGCGCCGGTCCGATCACTCCGTCAAGTTTTCTTCGGTGCGAGGAAACGCGACGGCAAATATTACAGAAAATCGTTCGCTCGGCTAAAGAATGCCGGACGCGAAAATCGAGGGAAACAATTTTTATTTGCCTTGTAGGCATCGACGTCTCTCCCCCCCCCCCAGTTTTTAATAGGGATGAAATATCAGAACTTTCAATTAAAACTTCGCTCCGGATAACGAGTTTCTGCTACGTTGATCGATGTATTTCGAAAGTATTTTCTGCGAACTTGTTATGTCTTCGTCGTAACAGAAAAATTGAATCTACCGCATCTACAGTTTTAATTTATACGCTGTAAGATCAAAACGGTTTCACCGCCCGTTAATTTATAATCGGTATAAAACGATTTCAAGTATTTCGCACGTTCGAGTGCAAGCGCATGAAAATGAATTTTAGAGATACCTCTCGTTAACAGACTGCGGATTTTAATGAAAATTAAAAATTCTCCGCCTCAATTGCAAGATACAAATTTCTTTCCTCAATTACTTTAATCGGTTGGAACTGATACAACGGTATTTTTATATTCTTTAAATGTTTGTAGTATTTTGTAGTTTTGTCATTTCTTTTTTTATAAATGCATAAAATCCGTTGCTCGTTAAAGTTGCTTTTGGTTCAT
>CM052120.1:13159257-13176245 GCA_028454245.1 Halictus quadricinctus | reverse complement strand
GTGGATGAAGGCTGTGAACGTAAATTATACAGCAGTTGCAAAAGTCACGTGACTACCCTTGGCTCTTAACTAATTTATTTCACGGTTACAGTGATTAGAACTTCTTTGATGTTTTTAATTTCCCAGAAGAAGAAAATTTATAACCATTGTATGTTGCTATACGGTCTCCAAATGTATATAGCGTTTACTCGATATATGTCCAAAATACGAGTCAAGTCAGGAGCATATATCGGCCAGGAGATATTATTCTTTGATCCACGCCGAACGTAGAGAAGAACAGCTAAGCATACATGTCCTGCACGATGCGTGTCCAAAACACGGGTCTAGCCAGGGGCATATATCGGCCAGGAGATACTATTCTTTGATTTACGCCAACCATAGAAAAGAACAGCGAAGCTCTAAAGGCCTCGGTTCATGGCTCCTCACTGGGTATTCCCCGCGGCAGTGGGGATGGTTATGCGACTTTTATCTGCTAGGCATTTGGGTCATATATAGAGTAAACACTGTATTGACAACGAACTAAATAGTATTTTATTTCCGTTCAAAGGAAACTAGTAGATTCTGTTCGAAATCCTCATCGCAAGTCCGACTCGATGTTATAGTGCAATGGGTTAAAAGTGGCCAAAAGTCAATCTTTCTAGTTTAAATTGTTAACTACTTATATGGAGTTGAAGAAGATTAACCTTGATCTCAAAGAAGTAAATTTCTAAAATACGTTGAGATTTTAAGCGATTTAGTTAGGGCTGTCATGAAATCGTCGAAAGCGGATGCTGTCCACCGGTTAACACTTGTCAATATGTAACATTTCTAACACTAACAATACTATTAACATTTAATTCTAGATTTATAAACATCGATGCGTATGTATTCGTATGATTTCTATAACGTTAAGCATGGAGTCGAAAAATTCGTATATTCGTGATAGTAGAATTTGATAACAATTTCAACTGTTTGATTTTCCGATCGGTAGACTCTAGAGTCTTCAGCTTTAAAGCTAGAAATGTGGACATCGGTGAACCACAGCGAAAGAGGATACTCTTAAAAATTGCATTTCCTTGAAAACACAGGCTCCTGGACATCTTGTACACTCTACAGATTCTACTCTGCGGAAACTAATCTTCCACTGGTTCTTTGAAATATTCCCTGCTACGGAACAGTTCAGAACCTCGAGGTCTATATAGAACGTAAAGGACCGGCTGCCCCAAAGCTGACTGTATGCTACCTTCAAAGATTCAGGTTACAAGTACCCAAAGATGCTGCCGGTGATCTAAATATTTTAGTCCTTCAAGCGTCCTGAGAACCTTTTTCAGGTCTTTGCCGAGCGTTTTAAAAACATCCTGCAGATTCTTTCCGGACTCCACATTTAATTTAGGAGTTATCGTCTCCCTCTCTCTCTTTCTCTCTCTCTCTCTCTCTCATCATTGAGCTCTCAAAACATCTTAGTACAGACTGTTATCTGTAAACAGTATTCTAAATGCAGTAAAGTCTTGATTTAAGCCCAACCCTCGGGTCCGTGACATAGATCGTGTAGGGATGAGAATTTTTGTCTCAATTGAGACAAGACCGTCCCCACCATAGCGCCCACTGTTTCCTTCCAGTAAGCGCCGCTACCGTGGGGCACGGTGGGGCAACAAAGTCGCGAGACACCACGATTAAGGTGCGCGTTGCATGAAAGAGAGATTGGTGGGAGGGGCAGGCGTTTGAGGGGCCCCTACCGTTCCCATCACTGATGTAAAGCTACTATTTTCTTGTGACCGTGTCAACCGCACCGTAGAAAAGAACAGCGCTTGTAAACACGGACCGCACGGCCGAAAGCGCACTACAGTGATTTCTCTATATATGTCGCCAAAGCCTGGATAATGAACGTCGCAGAATTATCCCCACTACCACGGGGTATACCCCGTGAAGGACAGCGAAGCTCTAGAGGCCTCGGACGCCGTGGAGTGTAAACGTAACACGGCCCGAGTATGTCTCCTGGACGATACGTGACGCTGGCAAGACCCGTGTTGATGACATATATCGAGAATTCACTGTATTTCCATAGCTATTCAAAATTCGCAATCACAAATTTTCAGGACTATCTGTATGGGGCTAGGAAAAATGATTTTCTACTTTCTAGTCCGTCTTAGAAACGCGGTATATTAAAAATTTATTTTGATATAAATTGGAATTGGAGGGGATGGCAGCAGGCGCTTAACCTATATCCCAAAGCGATTTGCACCCACGAAACTAAAGATGAGGTTGAAAAAGTTATTCGTAACTTAAGGAGCGCAGAAATTCCGAGACGCAAACGGTATATTTACTGTCCGCGATTCCATTGTTCTCGTATCAAACGGCGCCATAATTTTCGGCTTCGCGCCTGTGTCCCGGCGCGGCCCATTTTTTCCCGGTAAACCGAAAGCGAAACGTTGAACCGCGAATTTGTCGCCTGGAACAGTGCGTTCCAGCCGACGCGACGTTACAGCTCAATACGGACCTTCAGGTTTTACGTTCCCGCGGCGGTGAGGATAAAAGGAAAAATGGCAGTGCTTCTGCAGCGACCACGTTGATATATTAAAACACGGCTTTACGATCGACGAGCAATAAAGACCGTTTTCACGACAGTCGTTGTTCCAGTACGAGGAATGATGTGGCGACTACTCCGTGTCCCGGACGCTCGTTAAAATCGCAGAGGTACCATTTTTTCGCCTCGCATTTTTCCTCTAGCTGTTGCCGTCGCTGCCAAGTTCGCGCGCTCGGTCGGTTGCCGTACGATTCCTCGTGTTTTCTTTTCCCCGGTTCGATGTCCCTCGACAGACACCGATCCGTCCTTTTGCCTTTTTCTTCGGGACGTGTCCCACACCGTGTACAGTACGTACCGCGGTGACGTTCTTCCGCTCGTCGAAAGTCTTGTCGGCGTGACTCACGGATGAGTCATAAAATCGAGGGTTTGAGAAGCCGTGTTTGTGCGCCGTGGCTCGGCTACACGAAACCGGACGGGATCCGATGGTTTTCCACTTAACACGCTCGCCGACACGCTTGTTATCGATAACAGAGCTTCTTAACGTTATTAACCATTTTTTCCGACGTTCGAGTACCCCCCGCCTATCATCGAACTATAATTGCCATCGATTATCGGATTGTTTCTCGCGAGTGTTTACGCCGGATCGTTCGAGTGTTCCGTTTAATAAATCGCGCGCGCAGATAATAATTGATTCCACGGAAGTACACAGCGATCATTTTTCTGCGATAGTTATCTCGCGGTTATAAGCGGCGACGACGTTTTCTCTTCGCGGAAATATGATGTTAACGACAACGAAATAATTAGTCGGAAAACAAGATAGCGTCGGAGCACGAACGTGACAAAGGATTCCGTTATCTTTTTCTTGGGATCTTCATCTATGCGCATTTCCACTATAATTCGTTGGGTACCCAGTCTGAACATTCACATTAAATTTTTGACCCGGACGGTTTTGATGGTTGTACAGATGACAATGTTTAGATTTATTTAGACAATTGACCTAGGCCTCGTTGTCCGAGTATTAATCAAAGAAATTTGAATTCTTGATCTAAGCCGAACGGAGCTACACGCTCTTTGTCAGTTCGCCTATCTTCTCCACTGGGGGGGGGGGGGGGGCATACTCCGCGAGGAGTCAAGAAGCTCGAGTTACCTCCATCGCCGATCAGTGTAAAGTGTAAACGTACCGCGTAATCGGGTATATCGGTGTGAACCACTACTAATCCAATTACGATACTTCGTTATTTTTCATTATTTTCTTATGGAACTTTCGCCAATTTATTCGTAGTATTTTTTTTTATTAAAATAACACTAAATACGATATAATTTGAACTCTAGTGATTTAATTGACGGTGTGTACAGTGAATTCTCGGTATATGTCAACAACACGGGTTTTGACAAGACAAAGACAATTGAATAGTACACCTAAGTCACTAACCATTTTATTGCACTGCAAATGATATGAACTGTTGTGTGAGTTTTCTTAACGGCAGCTACTCTCTACACTCCTTACTATTATCTTGCGCTCCACGTTTTTCGTTTTAAATCTTACAAGTATTTTCATAGATAATAACCCTTAGCACTCGCATGACGACTGTAAGGCGCCACTAAAAATTGCGTTATCATTATTCAAAATATTTTTTACATTATTAAATTTGTTTGTATTTAATAAATCACTAAACACTTTAGTATTGTACGAGTAAATTGTATCATTTTCCTATGTATAACATGAAAAATAATATATAGAATGTTTCGTTTTGGAGTTACAATAGCTTCGAGTGCAAAGAGTTAAAAATTCACAATCACAAATGTTCAGGACTATTTGTATGTGCTTAGGAATCTGTATAGGGCTAGAAAAAATTATTTTATACCTGTTAATCCGTCTTAAAAACGTAGAATATTAAATTTTTTTTTAGTTTAAATAATTATTTTCCGTTTTTCAGTCTTGTGTGTGTTGTCGTCCAGTTCTGAGCTATGTCTAGTTTCAAGTCTTTAGCTCATCGGTAAGTTAGTTTAAAATCAATTGCAAAATTGGTACCGAACAGACAAACAAGAAAGCGAGTTAGTAAAAACGTGGCAATAAAAAATGAGACCTCAGACTGAAACTTGACGCGTACTGAGTATCGGTATCGCATACGTGGCCTGTCCTTTCTTCAACTGAATTCGCGGAATCCACCATCCCCACTTAAGTGTCCGTAATCGGTCCCGACTCTAGACACTTAATCGTGCACTACTGTACCAATGAAATCAGAAAGACAGTACCGTCTAAAGTAATCGAAAGTAACGAAGTTGCGTTACCGATGTTCGTTTTTACAAAAAAAAAATGCAATTAAAGATCAATACGGTACGCGTGCAGCTAACTAATGGCTGTCGTTAGCACTATAATCGAGCACTTCAAAGTGCTCTGACAATTTCAACAAAAATTGACCAAGTGCTCGAGAAATTGCAGAAATAAATAAAGCGGTACGACGCGCGCGCCAGGAAACCCGATGCACGTAAAGAGCATTAGTTTTAGCAGACTTCTATTCCTAACGAGCTCGCTTAATTACTACGCAGCTTTTCAATGCCATGAAACTTTGATCGAGTAATTGCTAAAATTCGTGTTCCACCGTGTTTTACATAATCGTATCACAAACGTATAAACTCCGCAGTCACTATTTATTACGCGCAAATAAAACACGCAGTTCTGCTCGTTCTCGCGCACGCTCATACACCGTTTAACGGACACACGACTGCCGGCTAATAAAACCAGCGTGTCGTAAACAGTTACGAGCGGGTTGCGCGGGGCTGTTTATCTCGATATTATCAAAAATCGACGTTACGTACTCGTCGACCGAGCAACGCGAAACCGCGGAACAAATAAAACGCGGCCGGGAGGGGGGAGGTACTTTTTCTACGGTTCGCAAGAGGAAATTGCGAAAAGAGAGCATCTCGAATATTGTTGCCTGAACGATGGTTAATTAATAATTTACGTAGGTCGGAGATCACTTAGTCGATTTTATCAACTCCGAAAGATAATACACTGCTCCCGAATAATTTTGCTTAATGGAAACGAAAAGTAATTGAAAAAAAAAAAGAAAAATAGTTTTAACACTAGGTTTACAGAGCACTAAAAGTTACTATTTTGCATTACTTTATAAAAATAACAAGAATGTGCTGCCCAAATTTTTGGCCACTTTTTTAATAATATATACCCAAAGAAATAAATTTGTTGAATAATTCCTCATGGATGTATCTTTAAAATCTTAATACAGTGATTTCTTTATATACGTCGCCAAGGCCTGGATGATAAACGTCGCGGACTTATCCCCACTACCGCGGGGTATACCCCGTGAGGGTCCTAGAAGCTCGAGAGGCCTCGGTAAACATAACACGGCTTAGGTATGTCTCCTGCACGATACACGACATTGGCAAGACCCGTGTCGTTGACAAATATCGAGAATTCACTGTAACTGTAAATTAAAAATATTAGAACCTGTCATTTTGACGGGTCCCGTAAACCTAGTGTTAACACAGCTCACTGTGTCATTTCAAAACCGTTGTAGCAAATGAAAAAATACAGGGTGTCTCAAAAATGTTGTACTTTCTTGAGAGGGATGATCCCTAAGGTCATTCGAAGTAACCTTTTCCTTTGCGAAAATATTTTCCGCAGCTTAGTTAAGGAGTTATTAACGAAACACGCAGACCAATTACGACGCGACTACAGCGGACGGATTCCGGCTCGGCCAATGGCAACGCCACGTTCAGAGGCACCACTCGCCGAGTCGCAATCCGCTCACTGTAGCCGCGCTCTGATTGGTCCGTGTTTTTACTTAATAACTCTTGTACGAAGCCACGGAGAACATTTTCGCAAAGGAAGAAGTTATTTCAAATAACCTCGCGAGTCACCCTCTTCAAGTACAACATTTTTGGGACACCCTGTATATAATTATAATTTACTCTAGTAAATTTCGAATCAGTTATGAAGGACTTATTTCGTCGGAGAATCTTTTTTAACGCAGTTGTGGTGGCATAATATGGTTGGAAAATTAATTAATCGCGGTTGATAAAATATTTTTTACTTCCTTTCGACTTCTGACTAGACTGCAGATCATTATAGAAAATGAAAATTGTTTGCAAGACACGGCAACCGAACAGAAATCACCGACAAACCAAAACCGATATTGTAAACGTTTCCAGTCCCCGCTTTGATCTATGAACGTGTGGTGCGCAAATGCTGGTTCAGTCTGTATTTAATTATGAAACGACGTTGTCCAGAGGGATTTCGACTAACCAGAAATCACGAGGAAAAAAAGGGACTGACGGGACAAGAAGCAGGACAAGGAAGTACCGGGTGCAGTTGGTCGCTCGGCATGGATCTTCTCTCTCGGTGGCTCGACGAAGTAATTAGCCTTTAATTAATAGACTTCGCCCCGGGGACCCTTGCGGGAGTAGAGGTCTGGATCTTAATTATCGCGAGGCTGGAAACGTTACCCGCGGTCGACACGTTTAATGCGAGCGTGTCGCGAACAGGCCCGGCCCGACCCGACCCGACCCGACCCGACCCGACCCGGCCCGGCTCGGCTCAATTCGGGCGGGATGATAAAGCCACGCGGCAATAAACGTCGTTCAACCGTTAAACTCGCCGAATCTAGAGCTCCCTATTTCCCTCTCGTTTGCATTTTCAAATTGAACCGAGCTTTACGCGCTCGCGTCAGGATTTTATGCCGCGTCCTCGTGTGTCCGCGGTGATCGAAATTCCGCCCGCCTCGATCACCGACGGAGATTTATGCTCGCCAAGGATGTTCGGTATACTGGCGATGATAAACACGGCAGACGGTCGTTGATCGATACCCTCCGTGGGGAAAGAAACGATCCAATTTCCACTAAACGCCGTTGTTAAACAACTGCAGTCTGTTTTTCGAACGAACGGCCCTGGGATACATCGGTGCTCGTAACAGCTGTCCGCTCCATTCACGTCACCTATGCGTTTGCGAGTATGCGGCAACAGAAGTGGACAACTATCGCGACCGACTTCTGCGGTGTTTTCTTCCCGACAACTATAACTGTATCCGAACAAAGTACGGTAACGTCTCGATATGTGTACATATGCGAGACAGAGGTGCACGATAATTGTCAACAATCAATGAAGTGCAATGATAAAACTTAAAACTCTATTTTAACTATTCTTTTATCATACTTTCACCAACAGATTTCTGACATTTTTCTGATTAAATTGACACCAAACACGATACAATTTGGATCATGTGTAATTGACGATTTCGTGGAACCTCGATTATCCGAACTGATATTTGAATTTAAATTAAAAATAATTATCTGATTTGTACAATAAATTGTGTTGTTTGTAATTCGTGTTTGCTTGCAATATTGCCGGTTCGGATAGTAGAGGTTTTACTGTATCGTCAATAAAGCAAGTAAACATAATCCAAATCGTGTCGTGTTTGGTGTCTTTCCGATCAGAAAAATGTTGCGAGCATGTTAGTAAAAGTCGCATAAAGAAATCATTGCAAACAGAAACGTTTCATGATTGCAATTGAGGTGGACAACTACCACGATTATTTTTCTCGGATGTCTTTTTCCTAAAAGTTAACTGACAACATCGTATCTTCACCAGGTATTTGAATTTTTATGCGAATGAATTGGATCTCCGCTTTCCATTTGTATTAAGAATTTCAAAGATTCCTTCTTTTAGAGGAAGTTCTCGACGAAGAGATTTCGAGCTTAACGTCGTCAAAAAAATGAAAATACTTCAGGGCGGAATATACCATCGTGATGAAACTCTGCTGGATAGAAAGGACGACGTTAACGATTCATCGACTGGTAGTGGTTCAATCGCTAAGTAGGTGAGAACACTCGAGTGAAAAGGTGTGTGCTCGCCGGGAAACAGTTTGCGAACGACGCTTGCGAACTGTTCGCGTGTACTTGCGAAAATTAAGTGTCTTATCCAAGCAAATATACTTTGGAGAAATGCTACCGGTAAAGCAGTTCGACGGCTGATACCAAAAATCGAAGCTAATAGAAAAATTCTACTGCAACAATTGTTTGCGATAATCTATCTATACATATATGACACGAAACGTTTATAACTTCAGGATTTCGCCATTAGAAGAATATACCGCTGGATACAGAAGAAAAATAAATACCTAGCGGCAGTAGGAATAATTCGTGAAATCTTGCTTTTGGAAGCGGACGCGATCCGTTTGAAATATAAATCTGCACGATCCGTCCGCGCGGAATCCCTCACTTAAAAAATTGTGAATCGAACCGAGAATGGCGTGGAATACCATCGACGACCCTCGAATCGCAATCCCTTTGGCTCTGCGAGCGAGTCGACGCTTTCATTCTCGAATAAACGACCGATATCGATCGCGATCGGTATCTCTGGCGTGACGAGATACGCAAGACTAATGGACCCTCGCTCTCTCAGCCGCCTCGTCCCTTTCACGAGCTCTTATCCCCCTTTTTATCTATCTCCGGATGGAGCGGACCCTGTTGCGAACACACCCTTACGTTAAAGGGGCCTACCAGCCGTGTACAACTTGTAAATTTTGCCCTCGATTTCGCCTCTCCTTGATTTAATCAAGAAAAACACTCCAAAACTAGACTGATGCGTGTCCTCCCCGCACCCCTCGGATCCCCCAACCTCCCTCAAACCATCTACCGATGAAGATCATCGAATCCCGCTACGCTTTGATATTAACATAGTGGTCGTTGGATAATGGATCGCATGTGAAATCTATTGTAACCGAATTTTCTTTGTAAGCAGGAAGCGTGACGAAAAGATCGGAGCGAAAAGATTAAAAACATTCTGGCAAGACTCACTGGCAGAAATCGATGACTACTAAAATTCATTCTGCATTGAACGCAAGAAGATTGACGTATTACGAGTTTTCTTTTTTTCATTTATGATAAGGATCGCTCGACTTTAAGCGCGCGTAACTTTTTAACCAGTGAATTCCTCACCTTAAAACTTCGATTTCTGACATTTTCTCGTCAAGATCTACAGGATTATATTTAGAAAAGGAAAAAATGTTTGGTCCTAGAAAGTGAAGTTTAACCAAAATGCCATTTAAAACGGTAAAACGATTAAAAGAATTCACGAAATGACTAGTCGACCTACTACAATTGTCAAGGAAGAAAAGAAAGAAATTCCTAAGTGACTTCTATTACCTGTAACACATGTAAGCAATTCTTCTTTTGCATACGAAATAAAAATCAAAAGTATGCAATTCAGAGTTTCCGGAATCGCGTCCCGGGACACGTCAGCGGGGCAGGCACGTTTCATTCCGGCTTCCACGCGTGCGTTTACCATGACCATAATCAAACGTGAGTGGCTACAATCTTGCGATTGCGCGCGAAGAGGGGGAAAAACAAGAGCAATCGCTAACCAATGGAAGTTCCTGGGAATCATCGCCGCGAGTCCCTATAATTACGTAGCTGGTCCCGAGCGATCCATTACGCGGCGTAATGTGCTCGTAATTACGAGAAATTGCAACTAATCGTTTCCTATTCTCTAACAATTAACTAATAATCTTCGCGGACCGCAGGGAAGCCGAAACCGACCTCATCAAAGCGAATCGCTTTTGGATTCTGAGCACGGGACGGAGCGCACACGGACGGGCCAATTTCAGGCCGGAAGGTGCACGGCGGCGGTGCTCGCGTGTTGCAACGATTGCATAAACTCCGTGGCACTAGACGCTGGACACGGCGTTAGCGGTGTTAACGACCCGAACTGTGGTCGTTCACGGCGCGCGATTCTATTAACTCATCGCCGTATCCTGCAGCGAAATTTTCGCGGTAATCCCTACGACGACGCCTCGGACGCATAAAATCCTCGACCGTTGAAATTTAATGGGGTACTCCCGGGTGACCATCAAACCCCGTAACTCCGCGCCAAGCTTTTTCGACGGCATAACCGCGGACATAAAATTTCAGACTGTCCCCCGACCCGTCTTTTATCTAGTCCAAACACCGCGTTAATACAAAACTCATTCGCGGTCGTAAAGGAGATTGTCCACCATTCTGCGCCTTCGACGTTCAACGTTTCATCTTACACGAATTTTTAATATCGGTGTCATTACTAGATTGCGGATTTTATGCATTTATCCCGAATTTTTATTTTGCGTAAAGGTCCGCAGTCTAGTCATAACACGGGTGGTGTATCAATTGCTAGTGGACTGTGAATTTTTATGCAAAATAAAATTTTTTTACATCAATCGCAGGAAGCAGATCTCTCCTTTCTATCGTTTCAAAATTCGCCTACTCGTTTGTGTCGCGCATGCATAAAATCCGCAGTCTAGTTATCAGACTACGAATCATAACTCATTATTTTATAATGCCTACTGTAAAGAAGTAACTTAGGTACAGTAAAGTCTTGATCTAAGCCCGTTCATCGGGACCGTGCTGTGACATAGATCGTGTATGGCTACTATTTTTTACATACCGTGAATTGAACCACTAAATACAGTTCAAATTGTATCGTGTTTAGCGTCATTTTAGTCAGAAAAATGCCACGAATAAGTTGGCGAAAGTCCCGTAAAAAAATAATGAAAAATAAAGAAGTTTCGTAATTGGATTAGTAGTGGTTCACACCGATACACACGTCCGGTATCGGATTACATTACTGGGCGACCGAGGCAGCAGTATGCCACTCAGTGGTGGGGATAGGCGAGCTGACTAAAATCGTGTAGCTTCGCTCGGCTTAGATCAAGACTTTACTGTACTTCAAGTATCCCTAACCGCGTGTGTGCAAAAGCTTAATGCAGAAAGCTCAATTTGAACTCCTGAATTCATCACAATTGGGGAAGAAACGGTTTCCAAAATGAGAATAACTCCTTCGAATAATTGAACGGAAGGAAATCGAAAAATCTCTGACTATGCCGTGTACTAACAAAAGTGTGCAAAACGAATTTAACTATCTTTGACCCTTTATTTACTGACGGGACTTATAAGTCCCGTTTGAGACCCATTGGGCCTTTGAAGTCCACTTCTATGAAGTTCGTTCTTTAATTGTTAGATGGCAGCACAAGCTTATTTCTCTTTAGAGGCTTGCTAGAGACAAGTATATAAGATGACATAAGGCCAAGATGGACGCTAGGATGGATTCTAGAAGACTGAAAATCGTCCATGTGAATGCATATATAAAATACTTATTTGTTTTGCATTTTGGTAAGTTATGTATAATGTAAAATTTGATATGTTATGAACTTTATGAGCCCATGTTATAAAATTAATTTCATGGTTGGCACGTCGAAGTAAAAAATTATTTTCCATGTAATTAATGACCTTGATGATGACTAGACTGCGGATGTCTATGGAAAATAAAAACTGTCTATCTGAATTGCAACAAACTGGGGTGACATAAAAATTTAATAGACTGAAAATAATGTAACAGTATCTTTAAATATTTCTAACATTGTTACTATTATAAATTACACCTACTCATTTTTGTCATAAATGCATAAAATCCGCCGTCTAGTGATGACTTATACTGAAAATTGTGCTATATGCTGTTGACTTGCACCCAAATAAAGTATTTAAAAAAGTTAGCACAAATTTAAAAAATTTTTAAGATATTCGGTGAACTAAGGGTTAAGTAAATTGCGAGATGACAGGCGCACGTGTTAAGCTTCAAACAAAAGATAAACCAAAGTGATTCGCAGGCAAGAGACTCGGAAGGGGCGTCAGCGAGAAGAAAGTTCTACGTTTATTCGTGAAAAGAAAGAAACTTCTCGGCTTGGCATCGAATGAATAAACAACGGCGCGGTCTCGTCGCAAACTGCAGTTAGTCAGAGGCATCGGGTGTCAATGCACCGCGCGGCAGAAACTGCACCGGACGACGCGCTTCAAGGCGATCTCTTCCGCGCGGTTCTCGCTCGTAAAAGTTCACGAGCTCGACAATTACATGAAAGAGCCATAAAAGCGTAATGCCCCGTGGCCAAGCAATATCATCGTATAACGACGTCGTACGGAGCATCCTCCTCGCGAGCAACGCCGCAGAACGCGCGTTTAGTTCCGTATCGGGAGCGAAATCCGCGTCTGTGCGCGCGAGAATCCGATTCGACGGAACGGGCCGGTCGCATCGGTTCGTGAAACGCCTGCAAAATGATGCTGGGTCCCGGGCTCCGGAGGCTTTTCCGCCTGAAAAAATCAGAAATCCTCCGGTTTATGTACCTACCCGCGGAATATAAAATACCGAGGCGGGGCACTTGCTCGCGGTTGTGCGCGAACACGAAATCGCTTCGAAACGACCGTAAGCGGCGCCAGCTGCGAAATGAACGCGATCCCATCGGGGGAAAAACGGAGCAACAGGACATCCAACGAAGAATTAAGCAAGACAATTCGCGTTCCGCGCCGTTTATTTACCTTCTTTTCTTTTTACGGCGCCACCTAACGAGTATCGATTCGGTCCCGGAGTTAATTAAGATTACATTCCGCAGAAACGAGAAGAAGTACGGTAATGCTTCTCCGCTAAAGCTCCGTTTCCATTCGAGCGGTCGCTGCAGCTTAGTGAGATGTAAACTCGGCTATTAACTTCTCGAATACATATATCAGAGCCGCTCGCAAAGGTTCGTCCGAATGCAAATAACTGGAAATTATCGCGAACTGTGCTAACTTCGTTTTTTATTTTCTTTTTACGAAGCTCTATAATTTAAAAAGGTGCTCGCTCACGACGTTAAAATTTGTTTACGCATATTAAGCGACAGCGTAATTTGATTTTGGATTATACCGATTGAAAAGCAACCGCAGTGTCGACATTATACACTGTTTTCTCGATATACAGTGACTCGCGAAAGTATTTGAACACTTACCATGAAATACTTTATTTATTATAATAAGTATATTATACAATACTTACAGAAATATTAGTAACGCTGTAAATTGGTATGACAGGTCAAGTTTCAATAGTTATGAATTATTTCTCACAAACATAAACTTTGCTGATGCCACAAAAGTGTTTGAACACACAGAAATGAGCTCTAAGAATGAATGAAAACTATGTTTTTCATGCACTGAACGTAAACATTCACTGTTGCTAGTTGTTTATAAATATTGTATGCATATTTCGATTCACTTGAAACTTGACCTTTATAATCTAGAGTTAATAATATTTCTGTAAGTATTGTATAATATACTTATTATAATAAATAAATATTCTCTATTCTCTATTCTGCCGAACATAGAAAAGGACAGCGAAGCTCTAGAGGCCTCGACAGTGGGGATAGTTGTGGGACTTTTATCGGCTAGATATTGCGGACATATATCGAGAAAACACTGTACTTCTTCATGACGATGTCGGACCCCTACTGTTGCGATTTAAAAAACATTATTCATATTAGAATGGAAAACTCCTCCACAATCTACGTACATACCTACTTACATATCTGATTTTGATTTATTTAGATCGATTCAACACGATCTATCCCGGTATACGTATGATTTATTAATCTCGAGGAAGTGTGAAAATGGATTATCAATCTCATTGCCTTAAAAGGTGTATTGTCTTCCAGAAGTCGTTGTGGAAACTAGCAGATATTTTAAATAAAATGAATATGCACGATTTCTTACTTAAAAACAATACAATCCTTTGCTAGTCCCTAACAGATACGCGGGTATCACGCCTATATTTTCCTTACAAGAATTGCACAAGTTTCACGCTTTTAACACTAAACCTACCACGGTCAAAATGACCGGCTTTCTATTTCACAATTGTCGAAATTATAAAAACGTTTTCATAAGACACTGCTGAATTGACCTCTTTATTTAAGCACACATTAAAATGAAAATCGTACAAAGTTTAAATAAATTCAATCTTCTCCCTCCTATCAGACGTTTCACTTTGATATGTTTTGTGCTGGGTAGGTTTAGTGTTAATAGAAAAAATAACTTTTTTCAATTGAAGGATTGGGTTTATATGAACTGAAACAATAAATTGTAAATTAAAAAAGAAGGGATGGACATTTGACAGTTCTTAAATTGATGACCAATTTCTTAGAACTACTGTATATAACAAACATATCTATCATTACTTGCAATTAATAAAAAAAAAATAAAAAAAAAATAAATTTTTGAGTTCACTACTTGATTCAATGCTCCAGAAACGTCACTCGACTGCTCAACTATTCAAGTAATTGTGAAAATATGACCTGACCTAGGTTAACAGTTATAAATCAGCTGGGTCATTATAGGCTAAGATTTAAAAAAATATAACTCGCTAACTAATTGACTAATCTTGTCCATCCAATGCTTATTTCGTTCCTTATGCTTTTCTCTAGAAGTTGTACCACAGATTGACTTCTTTTGCCATTTACAATATTTTTTTTTATTAAAAGCGTGAAGCTTGCGTAATTTTTGTAATTATTGTCGGATTTTCAGTACAACCTTGGTACAAATGATGCAAATCTAAAGAAATCTTTTCTCCCTTCCAAGATGTAATGATTGCACCGCCACACTGGCCCCGCAACGACCAAATAGTTGCGCCTCATTAATGATCGGGCCTTGTCACTAATCCAGCCGAATCATCGCAACGATGGCGGCGCGCGAACCGATTCATTAGGAGCGTGTTTACGAGTGACTCGATACTACGTTCGGACGGACGCGTATGTTCGACAAGTGTACCTGTTGCTGCGGCGAATCGGAGCCAATACAATAAATTCTTGTTGCGTCGATGATTAATCATGAATGACAAAACGATGTAATATGACACGGTCCGGGTAATAATAAATGACCGTGTGTGCGCGAGCGGTTCCCTCGCAGCGGTCTGCGATTCTGCGAACCGATTGACGCGTATTTTTCTCGCCGATTCATCGGCCCGCCGCGAGTGACAAACGAATCGAATGGGGCGATCTAGGGGGCGGAGGAGGAGCGAAAGATTTTTTTTTTTCAAACGAGCCCCGGATTGAACGGCTTCATAGAAAACGGCAGATGGACGATACGGCTCGCGCCGTGCCGGCTCGGGCCGGGCCGGGCCGCGCGGATTGAAATGCAACGCGTAAAACGAGCCGCACGCGGATCGTGCGAGGAATCACCGTGGAAAAAGAACGATCGTCTCGGAAGAAGATCGATCGATCGGCGCAGGCAGACAGCGTCGAGCGTCCCGTACGCGCGTTCGTACACGGCCGTCGCGATCGGCCGATTAATCTTCGTGGTGCGTGAATCGACGGAAGTGCCACGTCCACGCAACCGGCCCGCCGTGCATTTTGTATGAAGTCATTTGCATCGAACGCGGCCACGAAGTGTGGCCTATAAATTATCGTGCGTCCACGATAACTGCAACGCCGACCGAAAGACAATAAACTCTAACGATCGGCCGATTCCTTTTGTTTGCTCTCTCTCTCTCCCCTTCGTTCCAGGCCTCGGCGAATCGGAGATCTTAATTTTCTTTCTTTTTCCGCTCGGCTTCCTCTTCAACCACGGCGAGTAGCGCGTCATTGCAACACGTCAATCGACACGTAAAATCATGTTCATTAGACTTTGTGTTTCCTGAATCTTTATCGCGACTCGGAAGGGAACAAGGTCCGAAGAAACTCGGGAAAATTATGAATCGCATACTTCACACGGCTGGTCAGCCATTTGAATCTGCTGCGAACGGTTTTGAAATTCAAATTTTTTGGGAATTAGGTCAGGAAATCGGACGTGTGGTGTGACTGTATGGTGTGACGTGTGGTGTGTCAATTGTAATATTTATGACTCATTCGTAGCAAATAATGAATTACGGAACTGCATAATTTAAAGGGGGGAGGGGGTAATAGATAGAATTTTTATTCGTGTCATATCCCTCTTGAAAAGTGCAGTCGTGTTTTACGACATCCTGTAGAACCGTAGCGACAGAAGGAAACTAATAAATTGATAACGAAAACTACGCGCCATCTTTTTATGTGTTCGAGCGAACCTTTTAAGTTTTCATAGGGTGCAACACGGTCAAAGAACTCTGCATCGTTAAAAAGACGTTACTTTCGGTTTATGACTTCGGTGCGAATAGGCTTATGAGTTTATGCGCAGTCATAAATGCTTGGTGACAGTTCCGCCGGCGTGGTGGTGAACTATTAGCCGACTATACGGTAGCTCTAAAAGTTTAAGTAACAAGAATTAAAGAAGCAATTTCTACGATCGTTTCAGCCACTCCGTTTATGGGCAATCCTGTTAAAAATAAATTTTGATTCCAGATACACCAATGAATAATTTACCATCTCATTAATACGTTCGCTATTACAGCTGACGTTCAATATATCACGCGGATTTACGGCTTGAAAAATCTTCTCGGACAAAAATATTGATTTTTTAAGGAAAAAGGTGTAGGGAAGTGTCTACCGTACTTGTTGATCGGGCATGGATGACACGATCCTTTGTCGATACTACAAAAATATATTTTCTGCCATTCTCCTGATGTAGAAACGTTTTTTAGAAAACCATTGATGGATTTTAAAAACAGCATCCTTTAGCAGTTGTCTTGATAAATGATAGATAAATGATAGACTTGATAAATGAACCG
>CM052120.1:13139469-13158757 GCA_028454245.1 Halictus quadricinctus | reverse complement strand
ATATCGAGTAAACACTGTATCGTGGAATTCGATCGATTTTCGTTCGTTTCATGGAATGCTTTTTCTGTTTTTACTGTTTGGTGTGTCACTGCATAAAATCCGCAATCTAATAATACACGGTCAAATAAATAAATGAAATCGCTAATCTTCGACAAGGAGGTTTTTCACAATTTCAGTAACCATAAAATATGGTAAAATGTCACGAGTCGTTTCAAGCGGGTTTCGATAAGTCCTGCAATTCAACAAACGGTTTAACCGCAGATTAAGAAACGCTCCCTAACGATTGTAGGTTTGCACAAGCTAAAGTTAATTCGAATAATTGAAATCCTTCCATACAGCTGTCTCATTGCACCTGGCATACCGCAGTAATTTCCTCTTACCCTCGTTCCCCGCGAGACTCAATTTCGATCGACTGGCACGATTTCAAGCCCGTCTACCCAAAAAGTCGAACACTAATTGCAACATCCCGCCGGAACGAGAACAAATTGTCGAATACACGGATTCGCAAGGCGCAAATTCTATATCAACGGAAGTATACACCGGGAGAAACAAGTACGGAGACTTTAATTAGCAGAACCCGACCAAATCCGCGTCTCTCCGGTAAGAGTGGCGGCCGTACAGTCATGAATAAATTAACCTACATCAAGGATTTCAATGTCCGCTCTGTCTATATTTCCAACTTGCTCGTGGTAAGCGTTAACTGGGGAGTTTTAACATGGCAACTGGGCCTCGGGAATACGAATGTTTAGTAAAACTAAGCCAAAAACAACACCTACAACCGAACCCGAAACCTGACACAAGATCCAATATTCTTTATCTCCATTTTTAGGGGATGGAAACAACTCACAACGCTGAAATTATATATGCACAGTTACAACTGCACATATGGCAGCGTGACCAGTGTATTTGCACTATTCAGTAAAGTTTCGATCTAAGTCCAATCTTCGGGTCCGTGCTATGACATAGATCGTGTAGGGCTATTTTCTTGTCTTCTATCGGCAGAATTTGGTTACCCTATTTATACTTCTTAACGTTTATACACCTTCAGCGTCTGACCTGTCTAATATAATCTGACCCTAAAGGTTAACTCTTGAAATTTTTTTTTTTTTTCGTTTAAGCGACTGGTCCAAATTCTGTGGCTCTCTGTAATTAACAAAGATGCAATCTTCCTGAGGTTTTTACGGTGCCAGGCAGCAGTGCTCTGTAGGATAACAGGATCTCAGGGCGGTATAGTGTTCGTCGAAGTCGGTGTATTTGTTCCACCGCGTATACACAGATAGAAGCGGCGGCACGACACGTCTGCTTCGACGCTCGAGCACAAACGGATTACCAGTCTGGCTCGACGGAGAGCCGTAGAGCACGAGCGAACACGGAACTTATGCAACGCGATAACAGTTCCCCTAATATCGCCAGACAATGCGGCTCAAGATTTGCATGAAGCTCCAGAGAGGAATACGAGGAGGATGAGGGATGCCGGCCGGAGAAAGAGAAACGTCGTCGACGCGACACCGGGTTAGGGGCGCGCGAACGCGAGGCACGAGCGCGGAGGAGCATGATCACGCGGTAGCGAGACGGGCGGGAAGCTCGGCGATAGAAAGCGAAGTGAGAAGACACGGTGACGCCGAAGACGGAGGGGGTCGGGTGGAAACAATGCACGCCTCTTCTCGACAGCGATGTATCTTATTGATCATTATGATTATTCCCCGAAGCAGACTACGAATTCGCCGGAAGACTACGCCGCGCGACCCGCATTTGCATAAGCAATGCATTTTGATTCGTAGACCCACATTGCCAGCGGAACAAGGAACGACATAAATAATGCACGGCGTAATGATCGTGCGCGAAGCCGCGAGATCGCGGTTCTCGACTACATCGTGAAACGGGAACGATTCTCGCGTTCATAATTCTCCGGTATGCGGCTCGAAACGAGAGAGAGAGAGAGAGAGAGAGAGAGAGAGAGAGAGAGAGAGAGAGCTGCTGGTACACGCGGCGTGGCGTCGACCGTGCCCGATTTCGTTCTACTCTCGTTAACGGTAATTGAGAGATTTTATACCGTGTATCGATCCGGGAACGATACACCGGTGAACGCGCGTTTTTCCGCTTTTACTATCGCGTTTATGAGCCGCTATTGTTTCCTGCGGAAATATTTCATGCGTTCCGCAAACACCGACACGCTCCGCTCGTGTCCGTTTAACGATGCGCTCTCGCAGCGAAACGCGGAACTCTTTCGAACCGAGGCGCACTGAACACGAGAGAGCTGTTCACCGGTGAAACCTGGCGAGCGAATCGTGTCACTTAACGGGCTAATGTATTGTAGTTTATCGAGTAGCCGACCGGCATACAGCCGCAAATCACTTTTATTGTGACCAGAGACTGTAAATATCGTTCGCGTGTCAGCGTGTCGGCCGGCTTAAGTCCCGGACTTCGCCGGAACCTCGTAAATGAAATACTTAACCTGTGCTGAAACCACGATTTCGTAATGGTGCCCCGCTGTCTGCTTGTTTGCCAGCACCATGACGAACCTCCTTTGCAGTCTCGAGTCGGACTCGATATCATTGTTCGTTCTTGTGTCGCACTTGATTAGCGCATTACCAGAATGCGGATTTTATGAATTTACGACCGAAATCAGTATTGTTCGTGTCTCATAGACTCGGAAAGAATGCGAAAGGTATTTGCAAAGAAACTATCTGATACGTCGAGCACAGTTCAGGCAGACGCAGCTCAGACACACACAATTCAGAGAGACACAGAGTTCAGGCACTCATAGTTGAGGTACACACCGTTCAGTCACACACAGGTCAGGCGCACATGCAAGTGAATGATTTTTAAGAAAATCTTTCAAATCCTATTATACCACGAAAAATGATAAGTTATAAATTGCAATAATAACAATACAAATGCGTTATTCTGTATGAAAACGGCTACGTTTGACGAACTAGCTAAGAAAAATGGGGACAAGTTGTTAATGCCACAAAGAGTTAACAAGTCAATATCACAAAATCTTAGAACAGGATACCGTAACGAAGGATCGATTGAGTGAACAGTGGTTAAATAAATATCTGACGAGAATTTAACGATGCCGTTAATAACTGCTGTGTATTGATATAACTGTCATAAAATTTTAATCTCGCTGAAATTGATATCCCCATGAGATAATAATAATAATGAGGTAATTATAACCTATCGAGAAATTGAAAGATTAGTCGTGGAAATGGCTGCAATTATGTTTAAAGAAATAATCGATTGCGCAGCAACGGCGCGGTTTTAAAGTTCGACAAGGTACTGGTTTGCTAGAACTTCGGGTAATTAGAGTATTCATCCATTGTGCACGTGCACGTCCTACGGCAGATTTCTAAATGCGTCTAGCGAAGTTTAGTTTCAAATTGAGTTTAACGAACCTTTTGACCTTTCCGATTTCCCCGACAGCCGTCGTGACATTTTACGATATACGGCCGCGAATATTTTCGACTAGATGAACTTATCAACCGTGTCCTAAATTAAAATCTCCATTTAATCTCGCACGTCCGAGAGACGTCTTGTCCCATATGTCGCGCATCGCGACATGGATATAGTTATTTGAAGACCATAAGGCCGGCTAACTGATTTTCTTGCTCCTTAGGTAATCACACGTTGCACGAGTGCACGAGGTCGATGCAATAACGAGATAGCGCGGCTAAGGGAACGGAACCGCAGAACCAGATCCATTTGGAAACGGAGTAATAATGTCATTCTAATGACACGACCGAGGATCGGTGACGAATGTCAAGAGAACGAGGACATGTCTATTACCCGAAGACCAAGTGCAGCTTTCTCTCGAATTTTTCATCTGACGGATTCCAAATGGTACACTGTAATTGAGACGGACAGACGAAGGGAGAGAGAAAGAGAGGAAGAGAAAGAGTAACGACCACTTGCAATTTCAGGGAGCAATATTAAGCATAGTTTTCTAAATGAAAACCATTCGAAATCGAGACTTTTCCACGCTTGAAAAATATTAGTGCTCTTTTCTATTAGCTCAAGTTCTTTTCTTAATGTAAGCTCAAAGTCTAGGGAATAGAAAGAATAAGGGCCTAGGGAAGCAGACCCTTCCCTAGCGTAGGTGTATAGGTCTTACAGTAGGAATTGAAAATCATATTTCCCCGAAAGTACTCATCACAATAAATTCTCGATATATTAGGGGGACCCATAAGTAATCAATTATTTTGAAATCTAAAACAAACTTTGTAGTAAATTCAAGTTTTTATTTCTTAATTTATTATATAATTTCCATCATTACCAAGGACAGTTTGCCATCTTTCCTGCAAATTTTCAATCCCCCTCTTATAGAAATCCAGGGTTCGTCAAGCAAAGTATGACTCAAGGTGCCTCCTAACATCTTCTACAGAATGTTTTATTTCTTAAATAATGCTCCAGAGATCTGAAAAGATCAGAGGGAGCAAAATCCGGTGAGTTCGGGGGGTGCGGTAAAACTTCCCATTGCAATTCTTTGATTTTTTCCCGAGTGAGTTTCGCTGTATGGGGCCGAGCATTGTCAATTTGCAGTATTACACCTTTTCTGTGGACTAGAGATGCCCTCTTTTTCAATAGTTCTGAATACAGCCGTTGTAACTGCTGACAATACAACTCAGCAGTAACTGTTTCTCCAGGTTTCAACAACTCAAAGTGAATTATGCCACGACAGTCCCACCAAATGCACAGCAACACCTTTCTAAGTGATAATCTAGGTTTAGGGGTTGATATTGCAGTTTGATTTGCAGAAAGCCATTGCTTGGAACGTTTTATGTTATCATAAAGAATCCATTTTTCATCTCCGGTAACGATTCTGCTAAGAAATGGATCTCTACGAAATCTGGATAGCCTTCAAGTGCAAATTGATCGACGAATATTCTTGTTGGTCTCAGATAATTGATGGGGTACACATATTCCTTGCCTATATGCCTTTCCTGTTTGGTGTAGGTGCATTTGTATAGTTGACCATGTGAACCCAAGGCTTCTCAATAATTCTTGTATACTTAATTTTGGATCAGCTTCCACTAGAGATTTTAGGGACTTGGAGGCCTATCAGAGAGATCATAATCACCAGCAGCAAACCTTCTGAACCAACGTTGACACTTGTTGACCTTCAATACTTCTCCATAAACATCGCAAATTTTCTTTGTTGTTACCGTTGCATTAAATCCCGCATGAAAATGAAAAAGTATGCAATGACGAATATGATTTTCGGGTGGTACGCACGTCGCCATTTTATTACAGGGTTGTAAAAAAAATTATACTTTTTAGAATATTTTGAACACAGGCTGCTTTACCGAAAGCTGTAAAAGAATACGCGTTTCCTCAACGATCGGTACAGAACTAAAGGCAAAACAAACTCTTTGCAAATAATTGATTATCTATGGGTACCCCTAACATGTCAACAACACGGGTGTTATGTTTGCACCTCGGCGTCCGAGGCCTCTCGAGCTTCGCGGCCCCTCACGTGGTATACCTCGTGGTAGTGGGGATGATTCCGCGACGTTTATCATACAGGCCATGGCGACATATATAGAGAAATCACTGTAGTCTTTAATATACGGCTGTTCTAATACTGTGTTCGTCCATGTGATTTTTTAATTTGTAGGTTCAACGAATAAATGCACAGTCCTAACTTTGAAGGTGCGTTGAACTCCCTACGTATACGTGACAGTTACCAAAGAAATATGATTGAAGATATCGTCGTTTGAACAGCACCCCTCCATTACGCGTACCACAAAAGTTTAACTCGCTGCCTGAAGGGATATCGATCGACAAACAAGCCTCTGCTAATAGCTCGAGCTTATTGACTGTTCTTACTGGAGCAAAACTACGATCCATAGAGACAGATGAAAAACAAAAGAAAACCAAAGCGAACACGCGTAGGCATATCCACTGGCAAGTCGATCGTTGAAAGCTGCGATCGGTTCAACATGTCCTCTGTATCCCCGGAACCCTTCAATTAAGCATTTTTAGCTGGCTCTCGAGGCGACTGACAAACGGAACAGCACACGAGGCACGGAGCTCATTGTTTCTAGTGGCCGTGCAAACCTCGGCCGGCGCTTGTGTTCGCCGACAACGATTATTATCGGGCATCGATACCAGTGAAGGAGCTCATCTGAAAGACAAAGAGGGATGTCACCTCATCCGTCGCGGCCGTACAAATACGGCACGGCGCATCTCCATACGGTATTTTCTTTTACTCCCGGGTACCGAGGCTAGCGCACCGTTCCAAGTGATGCGAATCGAGCTGAAAACACCTGACACACTCAGCGGCGGTGGCACACATGCGACTCGCACAACAGACAGTTCCCGGGTCGCCTCTCTCCTTTTCCCTTTGACTCCCCGTCTCTCTGTCTCTCTCTCTCTCTCGCTCTGTCGTTCGCTCGCTCGTTCCGGCGAGTACTCGTGCAGATTCGTCGATAAGAGGCGGCCGCGGCAGTTTAACCCGGCGAGCAATTAAGGCGATACGATCGGTGCTCTCGTGAAATAACGTCACACTGCAGAGAGCTGGATACGTGGATAAGTGCTACCTCTGTGTGCTTGTCCGTCCCGACCCGTTTCAGCCCGACCCTTTCACTCCCTCGCTCCCGGCTGTCCCTGGTTGTCTCTTTCCCTTCCGTGTCTCGTGCCTTCCATCGCGTGCTGGCATCTCTCTTCCTCTCTCTCTCGTCATCGTTTCACCGTCCACGCTTTCTCTGCCACCCTTTACCTATTATGCCACCGACTAGCTGCATACCCGGTGCTCCTGCATGTGTGTTTACACGCATGCTTTGCATCGCGTTTTCACGTGCGCGCACCCGTAACGATTACGGCCACGACACCGCACCCCGCGCCATGCGAACGTCGACGACAACGACAACCACGACGACGATGACGATGGCCAGCTGTGCAAGCCGGACTTCTCCGAGCAGGATCGCGCGGCGCGGCCGACTTAACTTAATAACACACCACCGTCGACGTTTATGCGAACGGCGCGGCGTTGCCCAAGTCAATGTACCGTGGAAGACTAGCTGCTCGGAGGAAGGCCGACGCCATTTCCCTTCCTCGGGTCTAATTAAAGTTAAACACAAATTACACCCGGTCAGAACTGTTTCCGTGGCGTTGCGTGCTCCGTGAGGCCTGATTGGCTCGGAACTATGAGCTCCGCGGGCCCCAGCCGCATCTTCTCTCTCTCTCTCTCCCTCTCTTCTCCCTCTCTCTCTGTCTCTCATTGATTGTTCCACTAGCAGTGCCCCGAACACGCCTGCGAACACCGTACCCAAAGGAATTCTACTTGTTATTGTTCCCGGGGCTTGTTCGTCCCGGCGATCCTTTTGTTCAGGATGGAGTCGTTTTGTGCTGGGTCGCTGCACGTGACGCGCAGCCTTTAGTCGCGCCGCATTGTTACGAGGATTCGGACGCGAGTACTATTCGTCCCTCTGGCCGGTGTACGCGCGTCCAAGGTTGAACCGTACACCGGGTCTATTTATGCGGAGGATTTGATGCAAGTTTTATGAAGTTTCCCGGATTACGTGCACGCGAGCGACCCAGTCGAATATCCCGGCGTTCCCATAGATTCTCTGTGCCTCAACTTGCCTGGAACAAGTTCCAATTAACTTGAACGTTGCGGCAAGTAGTGACTCACGAGCGCGGCGGGATCGCACGCCGCGCCGAGCCGAGTCGAGCCGAGCCGTCGCAGCGTGCCGTGCAAACAGTGGCCTATCTTAACAACTTTCATTCATGAAAATGCAATTAACCGCGCCGATTGAAATTCACTATGAAATCTACCACTTCGTATCGCGGCCGCGCCATCATTTCTGTAATGTAATTACAGGGACCGAACTTCGAGGTACCGTCTTCGGAGGCCGGAAAGCGTACGTGGTGCTTGTACCGTGACGGCTTGAAATGAAAATGTTTTATGTCGTTAATTCGTTGACCCAGTTCCGCGCACCTCCACTTCAAATACGAGACGGTCTCGTTAACGTTCGCATAAATTTTTCCACGGATTCTTGTGTCATACGTATTTATGTTGACAATAACGACCGACAGAAGTGGTCCTTTGCTGCGTTCGATTGCATTGTATCTTCGCAATGCGATGCCTCGGCAAAAAGTGGCTCGGTCCGCGAGATAGCGGGACTGATAGAAAGTGAATTATTCCATTGTCGGTATTTATGGAGGCAAATAGAGGTAATGGGTTCTAGAGAAATGCGTTCTGGTAGCAACGGTCTCAATTGGCCCCTCAAGGCCGCTTTGCCCGCCTCTGAATCACGCCACAAACGACTCGATTCCCATGTACGGTAGTAGTATGCTGCACGGATAATCCTTCGGCCACGGCTGGCGGTCGACTCGCGTTAACACAAAGGTTTACGGGGACGCGTCAGAACGACGGGTTCTCTAATATTCTCAATTTCTGATTATTCAGATTATAAAGAAGCATCGTCCATGAGGAATTATTCAACAAATTTATTTCTTTAGGTGTACAATGTTCGTCCGTGGTTAGACCCTAGTTTTGGACATATATCGTCTAGGAGATACTATTCTTTGATCCACGCGACCTTACACTCCTCGGCGACCGTCTCTCGAGCTTCTTGGACCCTCCTGAATATCTTGGTTATTTCCAACAATACGAGAAAATGTTACTTACAGAAGTTTAGGAAACTAGATAATATGGTATAAATAATATTCTTGCAAGTGGAGGTGTACAGAAGATATAGAGGTCACCTTTGTTTTTTTTTTTTTTTTAAATGGAATGTCTAATTTTTTATCCTCGATTTCGATAGATTGGCATATTCTGAGTATAAAAGCACTGAAGTGCTGAAGTGTATTTGCCCTAAAACTTACCGTTGTTGAGTACTGTTTGAAATAACCAAGATATTCAAGTGGACAGAACTCGTGGGACACACTGTATATAGAGTAAACGCCGTATACTATAAAAGAAAAAATGGCTACAATTTGGATAGACACATTCTCATTTTGTAACGTCGAAATAGTAACTCTTAGCGCACCGTGGACCCTAGTGTCAATCGAACAATAGATACGAGTTCCCACGGAATTTGCGCGACTACAGAATACGCATTTTCCCACGAAAGTATTCTAGTTTTCGTCACACGCGTCGCGTCGTTCGAGCCGCCGACGAGAACGCGTCAATCTCGTAATCCTCTCGAAAGAAAGAAAAGATTGCCGTGCGTTCCGTGCTGTCCGGCAACGGTAACGAGAGAAAGGAACGAGCGCCCTTGCGATCGTTAAACAAAAGATAACAACGGGGATGGAAAGAGGAGCGGTTTAGAAAAAAAAAGGAACATGTGAAAACGGAACGAAGATTAAATGAACAGAAGCCAAGAGCGAACAAAAGACCCGAAAGGCAACGGTTCGTCTGCTCCGAGTGAACCAGGTAATTACTGGTCGAATCTCCTCTGTCTTTCCCCACCTCTGACGCCTATCTTTTCCAGTCCCCGTCATCCCTGTGTTCCCGTTGAGAGTTGCCGCGAAAAAGCAGCAAGAGATAAAAGCGCCACGAGAAAACTCCGGGGCGAGGTACGGCAATGGGGCGCGGTACTTTAGCGACACAAAGGAAGCTCAAATATCGGCCAACTGTCGTAGCCCGGTGCCACCCAACCCTCTCTTTCACTGTCCGTTCCATACCTTTTCTTGCCCGTGGAACAGGGACAGGGAACACGGGATGGAAGCAGACACTGGGGGAGCAAGAGCAAGGAAGAGAGAGAGAGAGAGTGAGAGAGGAGGGGGGAAAAGGGATGTTTCAACAAAAGCACGGCGCTACAAAAGCTCCACGATAATAGGAAGCACGGCAAGAACCACCCTGGTAGTTCGGCCACCTAATCTGTTACAGTCATAAACCCCATTTTTGCCCCTCCATCGCTCCCCGTCTCTTTACGAGCAGCCAAAACCACCCCTACATCGCAATACGCAGGGACCGGCGCGGAGACGCGCTCGCGCGCTCACACGTCCACGCGCGCACCCCTCGTCGTGTTAGTCTTCTATGAAGTCGAATTTTTTCCGAGATTGATTCCACCGACAGACGCGTCAATCACCCCTCTTCACAAAGAGATTACTCGACCGTTTTTTTCCCCCTCAAAATGAAATACTTTGACCGTCATATCCCGTGTCTTGAATATTCATCAACCCCTTCGCACCGTTATATGAACTCCGCACGCTTCCAATCTATTTTTACATTTACGCGTTACTTGGTCGACTGTTTTTCGTTACGTGCCTCCAAAGGGCAACTAAGGGTAACCTAAGTGAATCGCCGAAGGGATTCCTTGGTCTCGGCGACTCCGAACGTTCATATTTTTATTTCACTTTGATCCCGAGATCCTGGAAATGTCTTGCACGAAAAACTTTCATGCTATCGCCATAGGAATCTGATATTTTCTACTTTTGAAGCATTTAAAACCATGAAGCATCTGATAAAATAGTACAGTCAAACCTGTTTTTGTGCGGTCCTTTTCTGTGCGAATTTTATTTTGTGCGATTTTCTTTTATGCGATATATGAATGTCACCCTTGCGCCCATGAACACCCTTGTAATGTTCTCATCACGAGAAGATGCACGTTTTGGACTACGACGAGTAGCATGGAATTATGTGCATTTTGAAAATTTCTCTATGTTTAAAATGAGAAATTTTTTTTAATGTTTCCATGTGTAATTTAATTATTTATTTTGTTTGGAAAGCATTTTCTAGCTATTTCGTAAATCTTTGACATATTTTCTAAGTGAGACTTTTTTTTATGCGGTTCCTCTCCACTGCATGAAGAAGTAAAAAATTATTTGTTATAGCTATTGATGAAGTTTCTGAATGTTTTTTTTTTTTTGTGCGTTTTCTTTTATGCATTTCCTATCTATCACGCAAAAACAGGTTTGACTGTACTTTTCTCTGCTATCTTGGCAATTGTTGCTCAAATCGAATATTCAAGGTTCGCACGGATTAAAAATCCATTTTTAATCTCCAGTTCTACAATATATAGGATGTCTCGGTTAAATAGGATCTGTCTCGGCATATAACAAGATTCGTCAAGGTCATTGGTATTTAAAAAAAATAACATCTTATATTCTTCATCGATATTCGTATAGAACATGAATAAAAAACGAATTCAACGAGCTTAATAACTAGACAGCGGATCTTTATGCAAAATAAAAATTTTCTACCCGATTTGCAACCAAGTGGAGAGAAATAGAAATTGATTTTCTTTCCTAATATGTTTAATAGGTCGAAAATAATGTAACAGTATTTTTAAATTCTTCCGCTGGCTATTAATAACCATACCGTTTCGATCATTCGATTTCGAAGTTATTAGTATCCGAGAGGTAAGATATTTGATGCTTCCCCAGAATATCGCAGTACGATGTACCAGTGTCGCCGGATGAGGGGAGGGAGCAGGAATTGAGGGGAAGAAATTTCCCTCCCTCTGCCAGTACCGGAGGAGTATGCACGACAGAGAAGAAACGCGTGGGGAACAGCGCGGTAGAAGGGGAAATTAGAGTGGGGGACAAGTCTCGATCTGGTGACTCTGCGATGGACGTGTCGCGACTTGGAACCGCGTCGGGACTATTAACGAATATAGTCTTTTGACTTCGTCGCATCCCCAACGGAATACGAGTCGGTCGTTTCATCTCGGCGAGCTTAAAGAGCCAACACAATGTTGCGAGACAACTTTGCATAAGGGGTGGCTGCGTCGAGGGTGAATATGTTACAATTACTGGCAAACCGAACGAGCAGAAGGGGATGGAACAGTGAATGGAGTCGTGAGTCGCCCTCGTATCCTCGACACTTGCAGACAATGTCGCCCTTCTGCCGATCTCCCGGCTCCGATAGCGCTCTCCTTCCGTTCCCTTCTTTTTTTTCGTTCCGGGAGCAAAGGGCACGGGGATAGCACGATCGTGACGAAATGAAATTTCTCCGAGCCGGGTGGCCCACCACTCTTACGGCCACTTCCTAGCTGAGCTCACGATAATCTCGTTATCCGACTGTGTAGGGTTGGCTGCTACCCTTCGCCATCCCTCCCCCACCCTTCCCCCGCCTCCTTTGGTCAGGAGGATGGGCGCGCCGGGGCAATGAAATTCGAGCACGCGGCAAAATCATTTGGGAGCATCTAAATTGCGATTCTAATCGGGTGAACGATGAGTGTGCTCAACGATCTGTTTCGCTGGCCGTAAATACGGGACTCATGCGAGTCAACGGGCACGATTTGTCGGCGAGCAACGACGGGAAGTTGCAAAACAACTCTTCTTCGTGGACTCGCTCGAGCGTCGAATATGTCCCGAGCCCCATCTATTCACGGTTTATCGTGTTCCGGATTTTCGAGTATAAACCGTGCACTTTCCGAAGCTTTTTCCTCGCGAGACAGAATTTAGTATCCACCTACGATAAACTCGCTGAAAAACTCAATGGCGTTCCTAATTTGTCGGACACTGTTCCAGAACTTTTTCGAAACTGCTACTTCCGAGAAGAATGGAACAAGTTTTTATAAATCGCGTTTGTTCAAGCCGGTCGATGTTTTCACTGGAACGTGGTATTATATATCATCATAAAATACTTCATTGTGTCACTGATCGATAAGGAATTACCAGACTGCCGATTTTATGCGTTCGTGACAACAATGTGCAGGTGCAATAGACACACCAATGAGACAAGAAAGAAATTACCGTTTGCCTCCTGTTGCTTGCAACTAATGCACACAATTTTTATTTTGCATAAAGATCCACAGTCCAGTGATAACATCGCTTGTACATAAGAATTTTCACGTCATGTGCTCCTTCTGTTCGTGCTGATGTTTTTCAAAGTGAAACGTCTTATAGAAAGGAGAAGATTGGATTTAGTTGAACTTTGCATGATTTTTATTATAATATATGCTTAAATAAATAAGTCAATTCAGTAATTTCCTATGAAAAGATATTTATAATTTCAATAATTGTGAAATAGAAAACCGGTCATTTCGACCGTGGTAGGTTTAGTGTCAAACTCGTTATATGTCGGGACACACGTAGCACGAATGGGAAGTTTAAAGTGGAGCACATTAATAGTACAGCAGTCTCTGCTCGATAAATGCCCGAAATATCTAGCCTATAATTGTCCCAGAACTATCCCCACTACGGCGGAGTATACCCCGTGACTTTGTACGATAACTAATCCTCTGATGGCCTAGTCCGGGTCTATCTCGACCCAGAGCATTAAAATTGTCATTCGATTGCTCAATTTTTATGGAATTAATTAAATGAACACCTACCGCATTAAGAACAGTAGACAGATTAATGTGTCCACAAGGAGTACAGTCTTTACTCGATATATGTCCCAAATATCTAGCTGATAAAAGTCCTACAACTATCTAGAACTTCGCTGTGCTTTTCTACGTTCAGCGGTGGATCAAAGAATAGTATCATCTAGCCGATAATTGTCCCTGGCCAGACCCATGCTTTGGATAATTATCGAGTAGACACTGTAATTACAAGCTTCTATTCGGCTTAACGTTCACGTGAAAATTTCTGAGGACCATCGACAAGTTCGAAATCCATTCGCATGTATTTTCAGCGCCTGTTTGTAAACGGTAACGTGAATCGAAGTGAGATAATTTAAGGAATAAGGTGATTTTATGATTTCTCAGGCCGAAACACGAAAAGTATTTTAAACGCTGATTAGAGGCGGGTGTATCGACGGGAGGGTCGAACGAACAGCAAAACAGCAACAAGGTTTGCGGCCGAGCAACGACAACGGGGCGTTTGTACACCGGGTATTTGTCACGTTCGAATAGATTGAAATTGCGCGCGAGTGGCCAATCTCGTCCGAGGAAGGAAGTAAAATCGCCGCTAATTGTTTTTCTGTGTTCCAGAACGGCCGTTAACCTGCTTCCCGGGGCTATGATTGGTGCGGGTCGAACGGAACGAGATAAACGTAGAAGCGTGACAAGGTAGATAGGAAGGAGAAAAGTCTTTCGTGTCTCCTGGATGTCGGCCCATTATCGGACCTATCTCCCGACAACGGTCGACCGAGGGTTTTTAAGAGCGTAGCTGCCTTTATCTGCGAACAAGCTGCAGCTAATGTACTACGCGACGAGGTCTCGGGCCGAGCCAACTACTTTATCCTTTTTTATTATTATCTTCAAGCTGACTCTGTAGTCCCCCCGGGGCAGTGTGAAGTGTCCAAGAACGGAGGGAGAAAAAGGCGGAGATACGAGATACATCTTGTTACTGCAGCCTTGGACAACGAGAAACGGGAAGTTTAGGCTCGCCGGAAGAAAAACAAGTCAACCGCGTACCGTGTCCGGACCGTCGTCGTGCGCGATCATCGTTGATCTCCTCCACTGCGCTCTGAATACTGATAGAAACAGGACGAGGAACGTCTCTTTCCTCTTTCGGTGGTCCCTGCTTCTGCGAAGCGTTCGAAGTGGTAACGAGAATGCTAAGAATCGTTTAATAAATTCAAGGTTAACAACCCTTGAAACCACCTCCTCCTAAAGCTTTTAGATCCCAGAGATAAATTTTGTTTTTCTGATCAATTATTTATTTAATGTCACCTCAGTTCTTTACATTTAATGTCACTCGACTCTCCTATAACACGGTACAAACATTGCGTCAACCCTTCTACAAAACGACGTGCTTATAATTCGATTTCCATATAGCACCACTTAATAGACTTGGACAACCCTCGTACAACCCTCCGCATTCCCCTGATTTGTGCTACTCTCTTAAATTTCACTTAACACTGTTTCGATTCAGCACGGAACAAATTAACCGTGTCACAGGAGGGTCCCTGTACTGTAATTGTCTTTCGCGTTGGCGGTTGTTTTCACTTGGTACATAAGAAGAAAATATCTCAAAGTACAGTGTTTACTCGATATATGTCCAAAACACGGGTTTAGCCAGGGACATATATCGGCCAGGAGACACTATTCTTTGATCCACGAGACCTTACACACCTCGGTGACCGTATACGGCAGTAGGGATAGTTCTGGGACTTTTATCGGCTAGGGACATATACAGGATGTCCCACATAACACTTTCCGCGATTTTTCAAGTACTTGCGATAATCTGACAAGTAAATATTTTCAACAAAAATGGATCAGTTTTCGATTGGCTATACATTCCCAGTAAAAAAAAGTTCGAGAAAAAATTTTGTTTTAGTATTGTCAAGGTCACCGTCATTTTTTTAAATGGCACTTTGTATGTTTGACTTAACAGTATTATAGCCTGTATCAAGAGGAATTCAACGACCTAGTATACCATGACCTTCGGATGACCTTGAAGGCAAGGAAATGACAATCAGCAATGAGATATGTCATGTTTTCGTTTTACTTATTTTTGGAAATCACCGCATCGAGATGTGAAAATACCGTGAAACGTCCCCTCTGACGCAAGGTAAGTTTTATTTGGAACTTTAAAAAGGGAACACTGTGCGCACCTGAATTGGAAGATTTTGATTTTAAAGAAGACTATAATTTTTGTTAGGAGGGAGGGGAGGAGAAGGCAACTAACTTCAGCGTTGTTGGAGCACCGTCTTCTCTCGATCGAGTCTGGAGCTCTTGCTGTGCTCGGTGTTTTTCTCTGGTTCGCGAGCAACGATGGAGCCCGAGATCAAGTCGGCCGCGAATTTGAACAATCCCGGCAGTAACGAGCTAATTGTTACAAACGAAATTCCCAGGCGTTCTGCAATCAGCGGCGCAGTTGCAAGGGAAAACACAATTACCGTTAGCGATTCACTCGTCGCCTCGCGGTAGCAGCGTGAAAGATTCCAGGAGCGTGGCTGGCGGGCTCACGCGAGCTCGGGCTCGGCTCGGGCTGGAGCGCTCGCGCGATTAATGCCTCCCCTCGGTACCCGCGAGCGTGTACACGCCGAGAGGTAGAGGGAGAGAGAGCTCGTGTATACACACCTGCGCGACGCTAACGCGCTTTGTGCGTGGGGCGCGCCGTGTGCACGGACGAATGAAGCGATTCCATCCGCGTACACGTAACCGACCGAAGAAGGGAAGATTGCGCAAACACACAATACGATTCTCCGCAGCCAGTTTCGTAGCCGGCCGAGCGAATATTGGTATTCGCTACCGGCGTTACAAGACCGCGCACGCTCCGCTGACTTTTCCCCCGAGCGGAACGCGCGCGAGGGGAACTTCCACGGGCGGAACAGGGACAGGAACTCTGCACGGAGAACTCCGCGCCGCTGAAATACAAGCATCGTGTGTACGTGGCGAAGTCGAGCGAGACCGCCACACGGCCGACCGGATCCTCTACAAGTACATATCTCCGTTTACTCGTCGAGCACAACCCCCATCACCACCCCTCCATCGACGTCTATGAATGTTAACCGGCTGTCGATGAGATCCCCGGTGACGTAAATAGGAGAGACGCGGTAAATTATGATATGCGAGTACCTTTAAACGTCACGTCATCGCGGAAAGCCTCCCGCCGAGGAAGCTTCACGTCCCGCTGAAACCTGTTGGCTAGCTTCGAAACGAACAACGATCAGCCAGCTTCAATCACCGTTTTTCATACTCTTCGTATCGGCTGACAGGCTTTTCAGTCAACTTCGAATATAAATCAATAGCGCCGGTCACCACGGCAGTCAACGTGCTAAAAGAAGAATTTTCGAAGAAACTGAACGCTAACTTAGCTAGCCAGAAAGGCTAGTGCACACTTAAGTGTCCGCAAATGGGGCCGAACGCAGACACTTAAGCAGGGACGTGACTTTGGCTGCAGGAAGTAGAGGCGATGTGTGCGTGCGAGATACATACCGATACCCGGCACACATCAAATTTCAATCGGTCCCCTAAAACCTTAGGCTAAACGCACACTAGCACGGCCCGGCCATGACACAACCATGGCTGGCCATATGGCGACCAGTTCTAGATGAACGTGAATGAACCAACGCGCACTAAACGCCAAGTAAAAATGCGGCCTTTTGTTAAAACGGCCAACCATGGTCACGACCAGGCCGTACTACAGTGAATTCCCGCTATAAGTCAGTTGCGCGGTTCCCGTCGAACGTTTATGTCATAGAGCTATGACATAGAGACGCATAGCGACAAGAAGGCTGAGGAAATGTCTTTCTCTGGTACAATGTTGCACGTAGAAACGGACAGAGATATATCGTATACCCCACGGTGGTGTGGGTAGGTCCAATGACTTTCAACTGCGAGGCTTGCACTGACTTACAACGGGAATTCACTGTAGCACGGCCCGGCTACAACCACGACCCTGGCTGGCCGTATGGCAACTAGTTCAGCACAAACATGAATGCACTAACGCGCACTAAACGCCAAGTAAAAATACGGCCTTTTGTTAAAACGGCCAACCATGGTCACGACCAGGCCGTACTACAGTGAATTTCCGTTATAAGTCAGTTGCGCGGTTCTGGCGAGAGATATTTAGACGAAATCTCAGGTTCCCGTCGAACGTTTATGTCATAGAACTATGACATAGAGACGCATAGCGACAAGAAGGCTGAGAAAATGTCTTTCTCTGATACAATGTTGCACATAGAAACGGACAGAGATATATCGTATACCCCACGGTGGTGTGGGTAGGTCCAATGACTTTCAACTGCGAGGCTTGCACTGACTTACAACGGGAATTCACTGTAGCACGGCCCGGCTACAACCACGACCCTGGCTGGCCGTATGGCAACCAGTTCAGCACAAACATGAATGCAGTAACGCGCACTAAACGCCAAGTAAAAATGCGGCCTTTTGTTAAAACGGCCAGTCATGATCATGACAGCGGATTTTATGCATTTATGACAAAAGTGAGTAAGTGTAATTCGAAACAATCAAGTTGGTTGCAAATCGGGTAGAAAATTTATATTTTGCATAAAGGTCCGCTGTCTAGTAATAACCGGGTCACTATAGTCCCACTTTTTGGAGGCAAACAGTAGAATTATAAAATTGAAAATATCGCAGCGTCTACGGCAAACGCGTCCTCCTATTCTGAAAACACGCGTTGGAAATGTCAACGCGCGTTTGCAGCGAGCTCGTCGGTGTCCGGATAAGTGTCCGCCGTAGACGCATCGGTAAGAAGTCAGGTTTTATAGATCGGCGCCGCTCGACTGGAAAGTGATACATCAATGACGGGATTGAGCATAATACGCTATCCGGATCGTGTTAACATACAAGACCGCGTCCCGTGTGTGTACATAGATAAGAAGAGAACGGGGAATACAGGCGCATTGTTGAATTGCAAAGAGCGAAAGAAGCGTGAAGCGGCAAGAGGAAGTGGTCTAGAGAGTTGGGGAGGGAGGGGGACGTAGCCGGTCGGGGCACGATGAAAGAGAGAAGACGGGGAAACGGTAGAAGGAGACACAAGGTAGCCACAGATGGGATCGAGCCGGTAGTATACGGTAGCCCCCATGTATATCATTAACCTCATCCTCGTATACCCTGTCCCATCGCCGCCACCTTCTCCACCTCCTCGGCGAGCGTAGGTCTCGCCGGTCCGATGAAACAGGAATGTCCTGTCTCGCTCTCGCGCCCATCGGGCACTCCATGTCCCTCCTCTTGAACGACCTTTCCCTCTCATTCCGGATCCCATGGTTTCTCCATCCTGCTCGGCCCGACGACGATTCATCGAGCGTGTCCCGCTCTTTCATTCCTCTACTCGACTGCTCTCATTCCCGTGCGCCGCCTGTAATATCCCTGCTGTCTGCGGCGTCCTGCTTCCTACCCGGTGCTCACCGATTTTCCATCTCGCTCGGCCTCTCCCCAACCCCCGCCCCTGGTAGCGAGCAAGCCAGCCAAGCAAACCAGCCAGCGTGCACAAACGAGTAATTAACTATCTCTGCGTGGGACACGTGTTCCCACAGATGCACCCTTCGCTCCTCCTTCCGTCTAGCTCCATTCCACAGGCTTTCTACCGTCTTCGTCGGACCGGCACGACCATGTCCCCCTTTCGCTCCCTCGTAGCTCGGACCACACCGCCATGCCGCCGTGCTGCCGGCTCCTCTCCCCAAGTCATTCTGTTTGCACACACGCTCTTATGTTAATTCAGCTTAACACCCCAAAGCCCTCGAGGGTCGGCGCGCGGCTCGCTTCCAAAAATTACAATCGATCACGAGGAGGGGACTGTCCCCGAAGTGGTCACGGACGACCTCGTGGAAAATAATAGAGGGACACGCCTCCCCCCCCCAAAATTTCCCCTAGTTTCTCCCGGCTTGTTGTTCGACGGTAGAAGGGAGAGATGTACACACCGGAGGAGGGTCGCTCACCGTTTGGGGCCGATTGTCGTTGACATACTCGACCAGCGGTGCCCCGAAGACTGGATTAGCCGGGCCGTTTGGGTTTCACGTGTGACTTGAGGCGAC
>CM052120.1:13089966-13120111 GCA_028454245.1 Halictus quadricinctus | reverse complement strand
CTCCATTCAGAAATTATTAATTCATGGAAAGGAGATAATACAGCACGTATTACTTCCGATTGGCCAATTATTATCTGAAGAGGCTCAAAAAACAAGACATAAAGATTTTTAAAAAATTAGGACCAAAAATACTCAGAAAATTTCTAGACCCGTTACAAATGAAGATACATTTCACAAATTGTTATTTCATCCACAAGAAGAAAATCGAATAATTAAGTCCAGAGGCTGCGAAATTATTAAAAAAATTAAGGAAACAAAAGGCGCTTGTACCTACTTCTTCAACAACAAATTGGTAAGATTAATTAGTATACTTCTTATTTTATCAATTAAATAAAATATTAATATTACTGTTGCTCGCAATATATATTTGTAACGTTAGATACCTTACTTAATAACTTATATACCTGTACATTTTATCAAAAATTCTAATAACATAATTACATTATATATAAGAAAACTATAAGATTTGAATTTCCAATTATTATACAATGGTTTTAATAAGGAAAGCAACCGATTCAACAACTACATACAAATTTATAAAAATAACTAACTAACAAAGTAAACAAAAATAATATTCTGACATTTATTATTTGAAAGAGATTATTTTATAATATTTTTTAAATATCTCAAACGGTTCAAAAGTTCTACACAAACGTCCCTAAATTCTTCGATCCAGACCACTGTGCGGTTCAGCTGAGCCATCGGAAGTCGTTGACAAGTGGAAGAGAAGGGTGGGGCTGTAACTCGTGTAAATTTAACCGAGCATTACTGTACAACATTTAGTCTACGCAATAGGTAACGGGTTACCCGATAGCAGTTTTTATTGATCTTGAACGGGATCGTCGAACCGGTACTGTTACCGTCAACACGCATATACCAGTGCTCGTGCCAGGCTAATAAATCCATTTCGTTTATTCGCGGCTGAGCGCGATCGCGCGTAAAGGGAAAGCGTCGCCAGGTCGGGAATCCTCATTCCGTTTCTGTTACACGCATCGCTCCCGACAATCGGATGCGCAGACACTCTCGTAACGAGTTCCTCTGGCTGAGCGCGACATTAAGAAACGGTCGGAAAAACGGCCGGCAAACGGAGTGCTTGGCCGCGAGTGGAGGGCAGAGAGAGAGAGAGAGAGAGAGCACAGGGGTGGCACGGGCAAGAGAAAGTCGTGCCGCCTCGGTGGAAATGAATTTTTCATTTCGCGTTAAACTCGCGAAACGGTTCGTGGCTTAAAGCGAAGATTAAAGGGCGCCAGCCCGAGCTTCTCCTTTTTCTACTTCATGAAGTATAAGAGGAAACGATGGGGGTGGTGCCGCCCCATTATTTTTCATTGCTCGCGGAGCACGATCCTCTTCCATTTCCCGCGCTCCTTCCTATTTCCTTCCTTCCTTCCGACCCTGTTTCCATCCTCGCCCCCACCCCTACTCGCCGCGCCGCCGGTCCTCTTCGCCGCTTTCCACGGCTTCTTTGAGCAGCTCCTGCTTGGGCGTTTCCTTAAATTTGTATTACCCGCTGAGTTACGAGGGACGAAGCTGCCGCGACGGGACACGATCCTCGTGGATTATTCAATTGGACCGTGCAATTTGTTTCGCCCGACTCGGTCGAGCGTACGCCGCCACTATTCCCTCGGCAGTTTCCACCGGCCATCGAAGGATTCACGTGATCTCACGCCGGTCATTGTGCTAAGTCCAGCGGAAAACGCGAGGAATCGCCGGCCCCGCGCCGCGCCGTCCCGCGCAACGTTTATGGCCCGAGGAAATAGCGCGGGCTCGATAACTGCTCGAGAAAAACGACAAACCCGTCGGCTTCTCGTCTACATTCCCTCCTTGTCGGTTTAATGGCTGTTATGAGTAATCTCGGAGCATTAGCGCCGGTATTCTCCGCAACGAGACTCGCGCCGTTTCCAATGCGCATCACCATCGACGAGACCCGACGTCCTTCTGGTGCAACGTAAAATGGAGAACTTTGTTGCTATTTCCATACCGAAACATCAGTTCCGAATTCTGAAACTTCAGCCATCCCCAGTGTCAAAATGACGCGAGTAGTAAATTATGTTCGTCGTTTCTTTTTCAATAAGATCGGAACAATCGTATTTTATGTCCCTTTTTTATCGCCATTATTTATCATCGTTCTTTGATGTGATTTTGAGAGGAACGGGTAAATCATGCGGAAACTGGTGTGGTTTAACATTCTGCAAACGTGTATTTTCATAACATTATTTTAGGTTAATATTTCAATACTTCCGATGGAAATGCGTAAATAATTTTGAAGCTGTAGTATCGTTAACGAGTGAAAAACTCAGATACTAACCATGTACAGGTTGGAGCACACATTTAGTAAAGAAATACAAAACACAACGAACATTTACATAAAAATAAGAACATTTACATTAATGTCTATATGCGAGGGCACGACGAAAAACTGGACGCCGAAACGACGGCAAGCAACGGAGACGCGCGACTCCAGCGCCATCTGTCGACGCGTTGGACATACAGTCCAACAAGTATAAAAGATTCTTTGTCACAAATTTTTCTCTCGTAACAGCGTTCAAAAAATGTTTAGAGCGGTTTTGTGATATTTTTAGAACAACGTACAAATTTTCAAAAAAGAGGATGTACGGTGTTTACACTATATTTACTCTATAGTCCCAGAACTATCCCCACTGCCGCGGCGTATACCTCGTGAGGGGCCACGAAGCGCCTTTTACTTCAAAACTTGTTACAAAATGATACAGTGTTTACTCTATATATGTCCTAAACGCCTAACCGATAAAAGTCCCAGAACTATCCCCACTGTCGCGGTGTATACTCCGTGACGGGCCAAGAAGCGAGAGACTTAGGTCGCAGAGGACTGTAAAGTCGAGTGGATCAAAGAATAGTATCGCCTAACCGATATATGTCCGTGGCTAAGACCCATGTTTTGGACATACATCGTGTAAACACTGTACTGAAAAGGTGTTTGCCTAGGACCGAACTGTCGAACGATTTTATAAATGTTATTTCGCGAAGCGATCTCAGTTTTCGTTCTCCGCGATAAACACTTTCCCGAGGTGTGTTGATTCGAGCCCCGGGGCAAGGTCATCAAGCAATCCATTCGATTTCATCCCTTAACGTATTCGATTCGCGTTCTATTACAAAGTAGTCGGAGATAATTATGTGTGCAACGATACCTACGCTATTAAGGGAGGGATAAACCGGGGAAACCCCTTAATTAAGGAAATGGGGTGCCCCCCCCCCTTGGCGAGGGTTTGAACGATCGCTAATTGATGTAACCGTGTACATTCGGAATTTCTATCGTGGTTCGACCGGTATCGGACCGTATCCATAACCACGGTAGGTTACGGGCGTTGTATTTCTCCAGGAACTGTCTTTGCGCACGTCCTTTCGCCAGATGCCGTCGTCCGATATCGTCCTCCTCCTCCTCCTCCTCCTCCTCCTCCTCCTCCTCCTCTCCCCCTTTTCAGCTTTGACCGGAGTTATTACTTATACCACGAGGGTATCGGCGGTTTATTTTGTCGACGACGTAAGAGACGTCGGCGGCTTGAGCGGGCAAAAGGAACGACGGAACGAGAGTAGCAGCGGAGGAAGCAGAGCCAAGGGGGTAGGGCGAAGGATCTCTCCGCAGATTAGAGCGCGAATCAATATTGGGCAGCGAGGCGAGGCTTTTATCGGCGCTGAAAGAAATCCCCTCGCTTCCTTCTTCGAGTGGGCACCGACTTGGAATGGAAACCAGTGGTAGGAGACTGGGGCAAAGGAAAAACGAAGGAAACAGAGAAAGGGAGGGAGAGAGAGAGAAGGAGAGAGACCACGAGGATAGAGTGATACGACGACGAGAGGATGAGGGATGAACAAGGATACAATGACGGAATAGAGAGTTAAGACGGAAAGAGACACGAAAGATGAAGAGGGGAGCGACGATGGAGACGAAGGATAAGCACGAAGGGAGAACCTGAAGAGCCGTGGAGCAAGACAGACGGAGAGAGAGTGGGACGGAGCGAGTCGGGAAAGAGGGTGAGAGGAAAGGGAGAAGTAAGAGGACGAGGATTCCGTTCGAGCAACTTACCGGACTTCTACGTTCTCTCCACGGTCGAGGATTTACAGATTACGCGCTGGTAGACCGAGCTCCTGAGTGCGACCGAGAGAGAAATCAGTCGAGAGTGGCGACGTGTATCGGCGGGAAAGAGAGGAGGCGGGAACCGGCCGGGAGCGAGAAGGACGGTATAAAGGAATGACACGAAGAGGGAGTCAAGGACCATCCGTCGCGATGAGTGCGACGAAAACGGAGCTATCGAGTCCGCGCGGACTAGCCCGGCAACCATCGGCCGACCAATCCCACGGCCCCGGCCGCGTCGTTCAGCCAATCGGACGCCGGCGCGAGCATTACACGTTTATTATCGCGCGGGAAAAAGAAATGACTGTTTATAAATAATTAGAGAGGTTTTAATTAACCCCCGGGACGCGCTCGGACCGCCAGTATCCATCGCTGTTTTAATCGCTCGGTCGGTTTTACCATGGACGCCGGCGGCGGTGTCTATACAATTTACCCATACCCCCATAACCTATCCCGCTGTTATATTTGTAAAACTAAACTATCGATCGTCATCGGTCATTAAAACGCGACCCTTGTTCTCGTTTCCTTCCACCGCCCGGCAGACATCTTGTGTCAAGGTGTCTCGATTTGTATACACATGCGCGACGACGCGTGATATCTATACCCCGGGCCTGTGTGCCTCTGCCACTGCGCCATACTTGCCCACACGATTTCATACTTCTTTTCGTTTATATTTCTCTCTTTTCCCCCACTCCTTTTTCTCTCCATCCTTCGCCCCCACCCCCTCTCTGTCCTTTCAAACGACAAGGGTATTTGCCTTTTTCCCTCACCCGCCCCTAACTCTACTGTGTCTTTCTTTCTTTCATTCTCTCTCTCTCTCTCTCTCTGTCTCTCTCCTTCTCTCGGTGTGCCACAATGTCGGAACGAGGCACCGGCGCGCACGTATTATTAGAAAGCCTCGTGTCCCGGGCACGATCTCCGTTGTACCACGACCAACAAATACGTATCCGTGTAGTATTTTCCCCCGTGAAAAATTCATCTTCGCGTCTTTGACTTCACCCCGCGGATCCGACAGGCAATTGCCTTCCGTTGGATGGGAATCACGGGTCTCTAAAACCTTTTCCAAAGGCCTCCAACGGCGCGGACACGACAAAAGGGAAATCAAAGCGTCGTCGAGCAGTTTTTACGATTGAACGCCCCACGGGTTCCGCGACGCGAGTGAGCGCCTGTCTTTCTCTCTCTCTCTCTCTCTCTCTCTCCGCTCTGGTCCCTTTTTCTTCGCGACATTTTGGCAAAGCCCGTTCACGTCGGCCATCTTTCTTCAACTCTCCGCTCGGCGACTCCGGGTGTCTTTTCCATCGAAAAAAGACTTGCTGCGCGAGATTCTTCGCTCGGCCGGGCACAAGAGTGAAACTCTCGCGGCGCGGGCTCTCGCTTCTCCCCCCCCCCCCCTTCTTCTTTCCAGTGAATTTATCGCGGGGGGGAAGTTCCCGTGACAAAGGGGTAAATGACTTTCGAATATCTCAGGTTTTCGAACGCGTCAGCTGTGGAGAGCCGGGATTTTTGAGCGTGGGCCGACGAGACGCTCTCTCACCCTTCTCGACGCCTAACATCGCACACATCTCCCCCAGGAAACGCGTTACTCTCGACACGACGCGAATAAAGCCTGTCCTATTTTGGAACGAGTCTCCCGGACGACGACGACGCGATGAAGAACAGCGAGCGCCCGAGAGTGCCCGGGCAGAGATTTTCATTCAGAAGGCGTCACGTAATCCACACACGCTCTCGTCGACTCCGCGAAATCGTCCAAGTTCCCCGGTATTTCCGGGGTGAATTTGACGACGACGCGTCCCGGCGCTCGGGTATGCGCCGCGCGACTCGCTCGTATTACTAAGAAGCTGGTCGCGGGAACTCGTGGATCCTTCCGGAAACTTTTCCAATACCCGGCCCCTAAAAAAAGGAAAAAAATAACGGAGAAACCTCTGCACCCTGTTGGAAAATACAGTCTCCCGGTTGCTTCTCGTCGGAATCAAAACTCTGCTCGGTTTTTGACGCTGTGAAGAAATTTTTATTTCCTGCTCGAAAAGACTTGTACGAATAGTTTATGCGGTTAACAGGGATGTCCCGATTTACAGTGTTTACTCGATATACGTCCAAAACACGAGTAGCTAGCTAGTGACATATATCGGCCAGGAGATACTATTCTTTCATCCACTCCACAAGGGGTATACCCCGTGGCAGTGAGGATAGTTCTGGGATTTTTATCGGTTAGGCATTTCGGATATATATATAGCGTAAACACTGTACACTTTTCTGATTTGAATGGATCGAAACTCGATAGGAGTTTGTTCGTTTACTTGACGATTATTTATATCCGAACTGATGACAGCTAATTTTAAATTGCAAATTATATGACTGATTTGTAGAATAAATCCTGTTGTATATATATATATATATATAGGTCGTTTTAGATTAAATTGTTAGTATGTGAAATAAGGGTAGTGGAGAGTTCAGATATCTTCGGTTCGGATAATCGAGGTTGAACTTTATCGTGAACTAAATAACTAAATATAATGTAAAATGTTTGGGCTCATTTGAATAAGAAAAATGTAGCAAATATGTTGGCAAAAGTTTCCTAAAGAAATAATTAAAAACGAAACATTTTTTTATGAACATGGAGGTGACCACAGGTTTCTACCCATCGTTGCTACGTTACCAACGGTTATGCGTTGCATTTTATTTCTGTATTTCATTTACAAAGATCCATTTCTTAAAGACATGTCATTCTTTTATTAATTAGATATCAAACGAAACCAAAATTTAACATTTAATAATTTTTAAACTAACGATTCTAGTGTTTTCTGATATATGCTAGCGTATTTTTGTATATTCTGGTATATTCTAGTATATTTTGGAATATTATAGTGTATTTTAATATATTCTGGTATATTTGAGTATATTCTGGTATATTCTAGTGTTCTCTGATATATTCTAGCGTACTCTGGTATATTCTAGTGTACTTTATTATATTTTGGTATATTTTAGCATAATCTAGTATATTCTAGTGTACTTTAGTATATTCTGGTATATTACAATGGGCTCACGTATAACGTAATCAAAAAATTGTTTAAAAAGATTATGTACATATATCTCCCGTGACAATAAGTGCACAGTCTGTCAAACAATTTTTTGTCTATTTTCTGTGGATTTACTGCCGCAGAGAATACACATATACAGTCTTCTTAAAGAATTTTTTTGATCGCGTTATACGGGAGTCTACTGTATATTATATTATATTTTATAATATTTTATACGATTCTGTTCACTTTTCCGTTGACTTTGACTGAAAACCTTTAGAAACGTATCTATCTACATGTCGTGAAGGAACTTGGTGCTTATTTTCACTATTGCTACACACGTATAGCATTCCTGCAACCTTTCCACGTGTAAATATCTATCCAGGTAGATACATAGATAAGTAGATAGACTCAGAAAGATCCGATTAGTCTAGCCAAGTCAAGTAATCTTTGTCGAGTAAACACGCACCCAAATGGATTACGCTCCTCCTGAAAGTCTTCGTATTCCATTTTCTTGTTAAGAGACACTGCGCCGCTATTCGTACAATACACATAACATAATATAAAATATCACACAGATGTTAACCCTTTGCACTCGGAACTATTTTAATTCGAAAACCATACATTTCTACCTACCTAGATAATTTTTCTTCATTTTATGCATACGAAACTGATGCAAAAAATATTTTGATATATTTAGTGGCGCCTCTAAGGATTAACCCTTAACGGTCCGGAGGTATTTCAAGGTTACTTCCCACCAGGTCCAAGCTATTTTTCATACGAAGAGAAACTGTGTATTCAACATTTTTATATCAAGTATAGAAAGCAAAATATTTATATTTTAGTGAAAATTTATTACTATACATTCACAGTAATAGGATAACAGGATGATTTAAATTTGTTTTTTGCCGTCATATACGCGGCATTGGACTCAGTAACTAAAAGTGCCATGCCGCTTATATGGCGACATTGGTCCGTTAAGAGTTACTATTTAATTTCATAAAAATATGTAACGAAAATTTCAAACAGAGCGCAATATCGTACAAGAATGAGCAGGAAACGCGTGTTTCCAGGGGGACAGACATGCGACAGACATTTAAGTCATATCTCACCGCGATCGATCCGCTGAAACGTTGCACAATTGTATCGTATGTTTGCACAGCGGCAAAATGTCCGTTATTTACAGCGATAATTACATTATTCGCGAAACGCGCGAGATACAAATCCGCGGCACCGGCACTGTCATCGTCGCATGTCCCCGTATCACGCAATTAGCGTTTCGTTACGAGGCACCCGCGAACTACCGTGCGTCAGCATTGTCCGACCGGTATCTTTAACTCGCGCGACCCTAAGCTACACAACGTCTAACGTCCCGGTATAATCGTTCCCTGGTCGAAGCGCACCGTTGCGTTGGCGCGACGATACTTCGCGGCGTGTTGCCGGTCGCCGTACAAACTATCGTCGATCGTTAATCGCTCCTTAAACAGCCGTTCCTAAGTCAACAACTCGCTTCGGTGCGGATTGTTAAAAAAAAAAAAAGGAGCCTCTGACGGTCAAACAGAAAGGAGGCTCTCTCTCTCTCTCTCTCTCTCTCTCTCACCGCAAACACGCCGGCCATCGAGAGAAGCTCGCGCACGGACGCGCGAAGCGTTTCGAAACGTAACTTCCGGCGCGAGGCTCTCGACAAACGTTCGACAAATTCGTGGCATGGCCGGTCGTGGTCGAAGAGAGCATCGCTGATCGGAGTCTCCAGCGATCGTTCCCGAGGATGACAGGGACGAACGAAGCGTACAAAATCTGTTTCCGGTCGAACGGTTCCGCGAAATGATTTATTATGCCGTCGAGCGTGCAGAGAGAGCGAGAGAGAGAGAGAAGATAGCAATAGAAGAGGGAGGGGAGAGAGAGAGAGAGAGAGAGAGAGAGAGAGAGAGAGAGAGAGAGAGAGAGAGAAAGATAGAGAGGGACCGAGTGGAGCGTGACCTGCGGTGAGCGTATTGTAGACACCGTGAATCGGCACCGAGGAAAATATGAACCGACCACCTCAGCCCCCAAGGAAAGCTCCATTGTTTTCTTTATTGGAACACCCCGGCTGAATAGGGACGGGAGGCCCCGGCTGATGGACCATAGAGAAGAGGGGTAATTATATGGGCGCCACTCGGCGCACCAGCAATCACGCGATCGTAATCTATCCTTTCGGATAGAGGCGAGGCCCCGATCCGCGCCCGTGTATCGTGGCCCCAGATGCGCATCGCTCTCTCGTACTCTCGTTTTTTATGCGGCCTCGTTGGAGATCGTATTTACACGGCCGATCTCTAGAGACCGGCCGCTCCAAACGGAGAGATAATTGGGCACGATGATTAAATAGATCGTTCCCTGGCCTGTGTCCTGTCAACTGGAACGCGAGAACTAGACAGATGCCGGGATAGCACGTAGAAAGCTGACGTTAATGCGTGTCGCGATCGGAAGTACAGTGATTTCTCTGTATATGTCGCCAAGGTCTGCACGATAAACGTCGCAGAATTATCCCCTCTATGAGGGGTATACAGTGAATTCTCGTTGCGAGTCAGTGCCAACATTGCGGTTGGGAGTCAGTGGAATTACTCACACCAACGCGGAGTATACCCCGCTCTCGAGCTTCGTTGTCCGTTTCTACGTGCAACGACAATGTCAATGGTCAATGTTTCGGAGAAAGACATTCTCTCAGCCTTCTTGTCACTATCCGTCAGTAGTCATAGGTGTATGACTTACAGACGGATGTGATTCTTGGGCTCCCAGCGTGCCCCGAGTGCCCTAATTGTCAGTCGCCAGAACCGCGCTACTGACTCATAACGAGAATTCACTGTAGTCTGTGGGGGGAGATGGGTCACGAAGCTAGAGAGGCGTTCGACACCAAGGAGTGTAAAGATTACACGGCTCTTAACATTCGTGTGCAAAAATTGTAAGTTGCATAAACATCCGCAGTCTACTGATGACATTTATGACGAATTTGACGGTGAAAAGTATTTTGTAAGAAATTCATTTCCTTAAATAATATATTAAAAAGTAACATATCGTTCATTCATAAGAAAAGTGACATAAGTCAAAAAATCAGAAAATTGCCTACAATTGCCATTTTTTTTTTTGTATATATATAACCAAGAAATACATAATCTAGATACGTAAAATAATTTATTGTTATGTAGATACTGGGTTAATTGTCATGTACATTAGTTATAAAGTACACCACCATATTTTGAGTTATGTCGTTTTTTCTGCGGACAATTGTTGAATGCTTGAGTTAGAGTTGTGACTTCGAAGCTAGTGAACCAATAAAAATAATTTAAAAAATTTATTAGTTGTGACACTTTTCTTATGAATGAACGATATCTTTCCACGTTAATACAGTTTTTTAATACAGAATATTTCTTGATCAAAACTGTTTTCAAAAACTGTGTGTGTGCATTTTACGTGGCAGTAAATGGATAATAAATAGACTGCAGATTTTATGCATTTATGACAAGAATGAGTAGGAGAAACACAAAGCAGTAAAAACATTAGGGTAGTTTAAAAATACTGTTATATTATTTTCAACCTATTAAAATTCCGCAGTAATAGTTGTTTAAACAGATTGTTTACTTACTGATGCAAAAGATACGCATATACAGTACTTCAAACAATTTTTTGATCGCGTTATACGGAAGTCTGTATGTGTGCAACCAAGCACGAATTAGAAATAAACAAAAATTTCAATTCTTGTATTACGAAGAATAAGAAGTTATTACTGGAATTTTTTTATGCAAAACGAAATTTTTTTCAGATCGATTGTGGGAAATGGGAAATATAGTGTTTACTCTATATATGTCTCAAATGCCTAGCCGATAAAAGTCCCAGAACTGTCCTCGCTATCGCCGAGAGATCGTAAGATCTGTAAGATCGTGTGCATCAAAGAATAGTATCTCCTGACTGATATATGTCCGTGGCTAGACCCGTCTTTGGACATATATCAAGTAAACACTGTAGATGAAAATGTATTTCTACTTTCAATAAGCTTAACAAGCCAAAAATACTGTACCAATGTTTTAAAATTCTTTCTTCCGTTTTCTTTCTTTATTATTGTTCTTAAATACTCTTAAATTCTCTTGTGTACTATTTCTGGTGATTTTGCATGCCTCGACAGTGTCATCAATTATTCAGTGTCATCATTTTTCTAACATGGCAGTTTAAATAAGTTTAAAATCACTCGTATAGTGCCGACTCCATGGAAAAACATTTTTAATAAAGACTGATTAGTATAAAAAGGTTTGCATAATACAATCAATTTTTTAATTGGGTACTCAATATGATATTGTAAAGTGTTTTATAAAAGTAGATTTCAAATATCATATGATTCAATACTTTTTTCCGTTGGCTTTGACAATTTACCGAATTCCAGGAAAAAATATTGATTATTCAGTCTGAAAAACTGCGGGTGACCATATCTCAATAAAAAAGGCAGAATAGTAAAAACCTAATTATTACGTCATGCGCATCCGTTGGTGCCGTGTAACTTCCGTTTGAAACATTCATTTGTGTGGTTAATAATAGTTCCAAGTTATGGGATCAAAAAACTTGCCCTATGTATTAGATGTATGTAAAAATTTTAGTCTTTTTCAATTGTTCACTCTTTTAACGTCTTACAATTTTACAATGTTACAATCGTCTTCCTTTTCCTATAATTGTTTGTTTCCTATCGATGTGTTTAAAGAATATACCTAATAAATAAAGAAATATACCAACCTCGTATGCCACGTATAAATAAAAGAAACTTGAAAAAACGGACTGAAACTTTTGCACGGGCTTCGCACTATCAAAAATGAATTACAGTGTTACCTGCTTAAGTGTCGCAAGTTCGGGTTCGCGTCGCGACACTAATCCGGGTACGTCGGTGTTCTAGAAGTCACTATTACCGTTTCGTAAACAATGGAAAACAATGTTACCATCTTCGACGGTCGAGTTTTTTGGCCTTTTGAAAGGTACAGCCCGGCAGTAGTGGGGATAACTCTGCGACATTCTAGCGGGGCAAAATGCGACGCTTAAGAGCCAGGAGTAGTCACGTGACTCTTGCAGAGCCAGCAGGTCGGTATAATTTCAGTTCACAGCCTTCAGCCACTGACTTAACATCCGTCTTGGTCTTGATCCGATGGGTCTTAAGTCTGTGACTTGTCACATTTTTTGCTCTGTATTATCGATATGAATTCTGACGCCAGAAACGTGCTCCAAGTTTTTGGCTTTATTTCGCAGAGAATCAAAACAAAATATAGCTCAATTTGTAGCTGGAGATATTTTCTAGCGCGCGCTACTCTCGATTTCATCCAGAAAACTTATCCAATGGCATAAAAATGCTTGAATTCCACGGCATGCACATCGTCAATTTTTGGGTCTGCTTCTAACGTTTATATCACCAAATATCTGCATAATCTCATGAGCAGCGTGCGCTAGATTGAACCTTCCTCTTTCGAATGAGCCCTTTCCCAGCGAAAAATATTCTCACATGACGAAAAGTTGAGGGACGTAAAACCATTTTGTCGGTAACTTGGTCACTCTACCTTATCGGGAATCTACGGAGTCTTGGCTCCGAAAAGCCAAGCGTTGGAGCAGAAAATACCGTAAATATTGAGAAAGTATGAGTGTTTCTCGGAGGGAAAGTGGAGAATATGGAAAAAACGTGGTGGAGGGACTGCGCCACATAGGCTGATCGACATCGGCGCGAACAATAAATCCACGTTCGGTTGGACACAGTCCTCGGTCATCGTAGCATCGACACCCCTCGGACTATTTTAATGTTTGTCCATCCCGGCGGCGTCCGACGAAGTCGCTTCCGGCCGATGCGCCTTTTTCCCCGTCGTGTCACGCTAACGAAGCGTCAAAAATCGGTTTAAGCCGGTCGCGTCAGTGCGGGAACCGATGCGTCAGCGTGAAGTCGTCGTTATTAGCAGAGACGAAAACGACGCCGGGGCGAGGCAAGGCGAGGCAAGGCGAGGCAAGGCGAGGCGTGGCGGGCGGGAGCGTGAACCCGTACGCGCGTATAAACGAACGCGCGCGGAACAACCCGGTTAAATAGGGGCTGAGAAGGGTGGAAGAAGGCAACGGCAGCGGTAGCAGCAGCAGCAGAAGCGGGGTTACGTTGACGTTGCAGGGTGGCAACAGCAGCGGCGGCGACAGACTTCTCAATGAGTTCCTAAATCGAAAGAGCTTTCGCCCCTCGTTCGTTCACCCCCTGTGGCTCGGGATGGCACCCTCATATAGATGGAGGAGAACCGGCGTGTTTGGAGAGTCGAGGGGCGGCGGTGGTAAAGAGGGAAGAAAATAACAGATTTCCCAGACGCGCCTCATTCGAATCCCCTTGCCACGTAGACCCCGTACTCCTGCGAGGAGGTACGAGAAGGGTGGAAAAGAAGGATGACGGAATTTTTTCCCTCTCCCACTGTTATCCTGTTCTCCCCACCCCCCCCCCCCCCTCTCTCTCTCTCTCTTTTTATTTCTCCTCCTTCTCCTCATCTTTTCACCTTCCATCATTCCTCTCTAGCCAGAAATACTTCCTAACGAGAAGCAAGAAAGTTCTTACCGGCGGAATCCTCCTTCTTTTCGCTCAGACTCTTCTCCTCCGTCAGCTTCATCTTGCCTGCTCTTCTTGCTTTCCGCGTCCTGCTCCTTTGTCGTATGTATATAAGGGTGCGATGGAAGTTCCTCGTGGGCAGACCATTGCGCCGGGGAGGACCCTTCAACCCCCGGCTCGGCTGCTGATTAAGGTATAAAAGGCATAAAAGGCGGGGAGGGTATATACAGAGCCCGGCGAGAGCCGAGGGGGAAAGAAATTTGTTCGAGGGGATGGGGCCCGACCAGCACGATGGAGAGAGCGAAGCAAATACAACGGGAAGGGATACCTAATTGTAAGTACATTATACCTTCGGTCCGCACGGGATTATACAGCTGCTTCTTTATTGCTGACAGTGGCGTCTTTTATCTGTAATCCCGCTGGCTCGTTCCGATTATAATAACCCCGAAACCCGGCCCGACCCGGCCCGGCCCGGCCCGGCCCGGCCCGATCGCGTTCGTTCCATCGACGCGTCCCGGGAAACTGCCGTTGCTGTTTACCCCCTTTCAAACTCACGCAAATCGTATAAATCGCCAATTCTGAGGTTGCTGCGCCCCGCTGAATGTGCAATCCCGCTGCGATTTTTCGATGGCAGTCTATGGGCACGGTCTGACAATCCTATATTTTTATAGAAAATCAGGCGCGTGCTCTCCTATAGAACATCAAGCTTTGAAGTGTAAAAATGTCGAGTTTAAATCGCGGATGACGTAAATTGCGAAACAAAGATAACAAAGGCATGAAAAATACAGAAAACTCTCTAACCAAATACAAAGGCACGAAAAATACAGAAAAGTGGCTAAACAAAAACAAAAGCATCAAAAATATACAGAAAAGTATCTAAACAAAGACAAAAGCATAACAAAAAATATACAAAAGAGTATAAGCAAAGACAAAGGCATAAAAAATACAGAAAATATGCGCAAAGAAAATTTTGAAAATCCAATTTCATTTGTCGAGAAAATTTTATTCTATTCGTTAGTATTGTGTTCATCATGGTTTCGTAAAGGCTTTTAATAATAAGGTTGCCGTCGACGAATTTCTGTAGTGGCTAGCAGAGGTCTTAAAAATTCTTTTCTCCTCATGGTCGTTCGCGAAATGAAGGTACGATTGATAGGTATAAAAAGATTGAAAGTATCGTGTTTGCCTACCGTGGTGGGTCGAGTCGCTTTAAACGCGAATCGATACGTCGACGCGTTGAACCTCCGCTGGAACGAATAAAGGAAAATACAGTGTGGCAGAGACGAGGGGAGGAACATGGAATCGATCTGCACGACCCTTTTTATTTCACGATGAAATCCGACCGCAAGCCCAATCTGGCCGAAACCTCGTAATTTATCCGGAAAAGTATAGGCTACGGGAAAATGGCAATGCCGTGGATATCGTGTTTCGTCTGTTTTCAATTGGATGATAAATGACGTTCACCCTCGACGACGGAACGCAACACGGCCATTCGCCAATTTGCTTAGGTCTCCGCGTTAAGTTTTATGTTGTTCTTGGGTGGTATAATGACAGGACAACATTATAAAACGTCATAGTTTTATTTCCTATTTGTCCTTTATTTGCGAACAAATAACGCAAACACAGTGATTTCTCAATATATGTCACCAAGGCCTGGATGATAAACGTCGCTGAATTATCCCCACTACCGCGGGGTATTAATATGGTATAGTATATATAGTACAGTATATAGTATATTTATATATACTATGTATACACTAAATACAATATATATACAGGGTGAGTCACCTAACGTTTTCACCTTGAATATTTTTGTTGTTTTCAAAGATACATTAAATGTCTTGAGGACAAAGTTGAATGGTAAAATGAGGCTCACACGATACCAAAATATTTTTGTTTTTATGTCATCTTTTTTAGAGGTATCAATGTCACCTTTATTTTTTTTTTAATGGAACCACCCTTCTTTAAACGCCTACAATGATAGTCCCTTTCATTACGAATTCAGTGATTGTAATTACGGAAGGTCATTCAGGGCCACACGCAGAGGAAACGTGTAAGATTTAAAATATAAGAGCAGGATACCTGTATTTCATAAATGTAAAATTACGGCTGTTTACATCGATACATTTTTATAAACATACTCTGAAGGAATGCCGAACTCTGACAAGTACATACGAGGTGATATTCGTACATGCTGTGATGATACGCTAATGCATATTTTCAACTATTGTTGTAGTACTCATCCACACGCTATCTTTTAGCAAAAATAATCTTTTTAAACTTTCTAGTTACCTCTGTCTGTGACCTTGAATGACCTTGAGTAATCATAGTCATTGAATTTCTAATGAGAGGGACTCTCATCTTAAGTGTTTAAAATTTGTTTGGTATTGTGTGAGCCTTATTTTAGCATTCAACTCAAGACATTTTTGTCCTCAAGACATTTAATGTATCTTTGAAAACAACAAAGATATTTCAGGTGAAAACATTAGGTGACTCGCCCTGTATATAATGTATGTATATAGTATAGTATAGTATAGGAATGTAAACATAACACGGCTCAGGTATGTCTCCTGGACGATACTTTTTCTATTACTTCCATCCTCAGCAATTCTGATGTAGACGGCCCGAAAATAATTAATAATTTCCTCAAACAATGTTCTTCTTAAGAAACTGTGTAATACCTAAGCTGCGTGCAAGAATATTATATTTGCTAAATAAGTCACCTGGTTTAAAGCATTAATAAATAAATAAATAATATGCTACTTGGTAAACGGAGACGCAGAAATATCGATATTATCGTATAAAAATTAATTTTCTTCGTTGTACAGTGAATTCTCGATATATGTCAACAACACGGGTCTTGCCAGTGTCATGTATCGTCCAAGAGACATACCCGAGCTGTGTTGTGTTTACAGTGCGAGGCGTCCGAGGCCTCTCAAGCTTCTTGGCTCCTCACGGGGTATACCCCGCGGTAGTGGGGATAATTCCGCGACCTTTATCATCCAGGCTTTCGCTACATATATACAGAAACCACTGCATACAACAGCTACGCCACTGTCCGGAATGTTTTTAGTAAAAAGTACCTTTATGTGATGTGTTGCTAAGGAAAGTGAGCACCTCTTTCTAGAATGTCTTTCACACGAATCCGACCTGCACGCGAAATCGTTCCGCGAAACCACGCTCAGAAAATTCACATCGACCGAAATTCGAACCGGCAGAATCCGTCGTTACGTGCATAATACGACATTGCTGGCATAAACTTTCTTTACGAGGCGGGCCGAACCTGTCGCTCCTTTGCAGGCCTCGGTGTAACCGCAAAAATAAGAACAGTCTGCCCTCGAAAACGACCGACCGTATGCAGATGGAGGGTTAATTCAGGGAATGTAAACGCAGCAATTACCCGAACAGTCCATTAGGGCGATCAAAACGAAAACTGCCCCATAAAAATGAAGGGACGAAAGTGGCTTATAAAGAAACTAATCAACATTTTTTCATTGCAGTCCCGGAGGTTATTCGCCGGATTGGAGCGGCCACTTTCGGAGTGTACGTGATCGCATGTGCGTTTGCGGTCGACGGTTGTACATATATCGACGCTGTTCGTCGACTTCGTTTTGCGTCTCGTCTCGGCGCGGCGGCACGCTTATCGCGGGTAACGCATCATGTACTTCCGAGAGATAGAAGACGTTCCCGGAGCCGGAGGGGTGGTGTATTATCCGGTCGTCGAAAGGGAACCGGCCATCTCGATTCCTTTTTCGTGTTTGGTGCAAGCGGGTGGCTCGGCGAGCGGGCCACTCTCAGCGATACTCCGTGCATGCTCGCCTACGTGTGTAAGGACAGCGCGGCGAGATAACGGGCCTGGCTCGGGCCGATCCGAGCGTGTCGATCCGTTTATCGAGTCGTGTATTTACGCGCGGGGCTGGCTCGTAGACGCACGCTCGGCCAGATAACCGCGATAATATAGAAACGCCAATAATGAAATACGATAAGTACGTAGAAACGTTTTTACGGCGGCTTCGAGTTAAAGAGCTGTTACCGTAATCGGAACGACTCTATACGTCGAACGGAACAGCGCACGGGAGCAATTAGAAACGCCGATCGCGATATTATACGCGCTGCGCGGCGCGGCGCTCCGTCGATAAACCTCTCGCGCGTTCCCTCTCTCGTCTCGAATAAATTACACCGCGATAGGTTTGACATCTCAGAGAAGAACGAGATACACGCGTTCCCGGTCCCGCTCTCCGGCCCATACCCCTTCCCTCCCTCCTTCTTCCTTTTTCTTCGAAATCGAACATTCCGCTCACTTTCACTCGACGTCCGCTAATCGTTCAGCTTTACGGTACGTCGTGCTTGTCGGCGACTCTCTTCGAGTCCCGGGCTCTCTCTCTCTCTCTCTCTCTCTCTCTCTCTCTCTCCTTCGTCTTCGTCTTACCGGCCGTTCGTTCGATGGCGCTGTCCTTCTTCGGCTTTATCTCTTCCAGCGGAGCCGGGAACACGCGTCGCCGCGGACCTCGGGTAGGGGGCAAAGTCAATTTCGAAGGGAGATGCCACGGGGTTAATGGGCCTCCTTTGTCGTAAATTCGGGCTTTAGTGTGAAAGCTGCCTAAACTTACCTCCTTTGCTCCTACCTCGGCGATCTTCCCCCCTGTCGCTCCGCGCCCCTGGGAGCCTTGTAACAAACAGGATACAGGTACTCCGGTACCTTATATATCCTTTTTTCTCGTCTCGCCCGTTCCACCCGGTCTCCTTCTATCCGACACGCGTTTTTTCTCCCTGCCGGCTGGCCCGACTTACTCCCGTGCTCGTTCGTCTCCCTCGATCCTTCACGGGCCACCTTCTTCGCCGTCCTCGGGCTTCCCTTTTCTCTCGGTGTTTATTTCTTTTCGTTGCAGTTGCCTTCTTTTTCGTTCTTTCTTCCCTTCTCCTCCTCCTCCGCCCCCTCCCCACACTCCCTAACCCTCTCGTCGCCGAGCTGAACGGCTTTCTCTTTGTCACGCTTTAACGTTCTTTTCTTCTGTTTTCCACCTATCTGGCCAACCCTGCCGCACCCTCCATCTGTCGGCATCGCCTGCCTCCGCATCGTCGAGCGATTTATTATCCGACCGTTCCACCTTGGCCACCGTTCTGCTTAGCCGCCGCTTTTTAGCCCCCACCCGTAAAAGGGGTGGCGCGGATAGACGGTGCACCAGCAGGGCAGAGTAAAGTGCAGAGCGGAGAGGAGCAGAATCGGGCCGGGCCGGGCCGGGTCGGGTCGGGTCGGGTCGGGACGAAGAAACGGGCTGGCGACGCGCGGGAAACACGGTGGAAACTCGAAGCCAAGGGAACGTGGAAAAGAAGATGAATCGCGACAGTTGCCAACCTAAGAAGTTTGATTATGTTAGCCGTGGCGGGGCCACGCTCGGTTGGATTTGTATTAAGCCCCGAGCGCCCGCTCGGAATATGCTTTATAAGCGTAACGCGTGGCCGGAACGGCGCGGAGACCGTGGCGCCTGGAAATGGGGGTGGAAATAGGTTTAAATATGTTTCCGACGCGACGGATTTGAACACGGTTAATCTTTTTACGCCGAAGAATTATTTCCCCTGTTTTCACCCGCTTATCCGTAAGAAATCCCGTGGAGATGAATTCGTTTCTCGCTGTGTCTGAGCGAGAAAAGATAATTACAGCTCTGGTAACGTGATTGTCGGCTACAGTAATTTCTTGATTGTTGTGAAAACTTCGGGAGAGAAACGTCGCGCTTTCCCTTGATCTCTTACCGCTAGCCTCGAACGTGGAAACGGATAGCGCGAGACAATCGATACCAGTGATCTTTTATGAGAATTTTATAATGCTAACGTATTCGTGACATTTTTCCGATTGACATGACTCTAAACACGACACAATTCGATCGACCTTTCAGCAGGACCTCGAGTATCCGATGATAGTTGATTTCAAATAAAAAACGATGTAGAATAAAATTTAATACTTTATTATTTATTACGGTTTAATCGTGTTGCACAGTGAATTCTCGATATGTCAACAACGTGGCTCTTGCCAGCGTCGTGTATCGTCCAGGAGACATACCAGAGCCGCGTTATGTTTACACTCCTCGGGTTATACCTCGCGGGTAGTGGGGATAATTCCGCGACGTCTATCATCCAGGCCTTGGCGACATATACAGGATGTCCCACGTAACACTTTTCACGATTTTTCAAGTACTTGCGATAATCTGACAAACAAATATGTTCAACAAAAGTTGATCAGTTTTCGATTGACTATTTAATATTTAATATTAATATTGAATATTTGTCAGATTATCGCAAGTGTTACGTGGGACGTTTATATGTGAAATGTGTATTGGAGAATTCAGATATCATCGGTTCGGATAATCGAGGTTCTACTTTATCGTGAACTAAACGAGCCAATTTAATGCAGATTGTATAGTGTTTGGACTTATTTGAATAAAAAAAAATACCACAAATATTATATGTTTGTAAAAGTTTCACAAAAGAAGATATAGAAAAACAAAACAGGGGGGACCCGTGAAGGGGGAAGGGGTACACATTTTTGTCACACATATCGGGACATTACTCAAAATTAATTATTTTTCATTTGAAAAGAGTAGAAATATGTGTCAAAATTCGCCAAGGTTTTGGTACCCAAGGAGCTCCGTTGGTTCGTCGCCAGAGGGCCGAACTTGTCGCTGGTTTACAGTGGATTTCACGGAATATTGTTACGTGTTTCGTGTAAAGCACGTGCAATTTCCACCCTTTCCAGCAAAATTTTCTGAAATTTATTTAAATATTAAAACCGGTTTTAGTAACGGTATATTAAATTCTGTAGAATTTATTCCAATTAAGCAGCAGTAACTGACATTGCGCGAAACGTACAGAGGGGGGTGGGGCACGGGAAGTTCTTGAAGCTAGCGCGCTGAAAGAAACTTTAATAGCAAGCGCGCGCGCGTTATAGATAGTGGCTTGCATCGTTAAAATGCGCTGGTAACGCGATCCCGGGATATTTTCGCTGGTTTTATTTTTGTTGAACGCTCCTCGACTTCTACGTGGAAGACATTTTACAATCGCGAGATGGTTTTTCTTCTTTTCTTTTTTTTTTACTGTTTCCACCAGGAAAACCGGCCGCCTAAGCGCAACAAATTAGTAGTCCGATGAATGGTAAATAGCCGGCACGGTGTTTTCGCGGAGATTGCGCCTGCAGAAGTACTGGTAGCCGCCGAGAACTTTGGCGATTAAGATAATTTTATTATTGCTGGCCTCGCTCGCTACACCATTAGCGGGGAATGTTAATGGATCGTTATATCGACCAAGCGGAACGAACGATTTCGCTCGACTAGGCGCGGTAAAAATGTTCAACGGACACGAGTTATGTGTGTTTCTCTCGTCTAATACTCTTTAATCGCGGCGATTAACGGATCTCACCGGTGGCAACACGTGACCGGCCTCTTTTCGGCTTCGCGGAATTATAATTTCACGAATGCCGCAACGGAAATTTTAATAATCGCATATGAAATGTCTGATTTTTTTTTACGGTAACATGAACCCTTGAGTGGATATTGAAAACGTACTTTAAAATGCGATGATTCAATTCAATTACATTTAATATCCACTTCGGTAGAAATAACTGCTAAATAACTACGTAAATGAACACGCAGCGAGATAGTCGAATTTCATCTAAATCCACAAATAGTCATTACTATAGTTACACATTAAATAATTCTTAGCATTTTGAGTGGGGACGGCATCGGCCCCAATAGTTTACTCAATTTAAAATCAGCTTTTGTTAGTACATTAACGCAGTATACAGGGTGTCCCGAAAATGGTCCACTTCCTTGAAATGGATGATTCCCGAGGTCATTTGAAGTAACTTTTTCCTTTGCGAAAATATTCTCCGCGGCTTCGTTAAGGAGTTATTAACGAAAAACACAGACCAATCAGGGCGCGACAATAGCAGACGAATTCTGGCACGGAGGCAGGCGTGAGCTGAGCGTGGCGTTGTTATTGGCCGAGGCGGAGTCCGTCCGCTGTAGCCGCGCTCTGATTGGTTCGTGTATTTTGCTAATAACTCTTTAACAAAGCCGCGGAGATCATTTTCTCAAAGGGAGAAGTTGCTTCAAATGACCTCAGGAATTACCTGTTTCAAGGAAATACAACATTTTTGGGACACCCTGTATAATAAACTTGTCGGTTATAATAGTATTTCTTGATCGAAATGTTTCATAAAATTTACATTCATTCATCTGCAGCAATCTAACCTGTTCCACTGAAAGGCATTTTCTGACGACAGTATAACACAAAGGATTCGGGACAAGGTCTATCTTACAAAGACTACCAAAAGGGAACAAAAAAAAAACCGTCGAAAGGAACAATAATGGATCATAGTACGTTAATTATACGGTGAAATTCTACGCCTAGGAATGTGTATTTAGCAACACCTTATAGCGTATCATTATTGAAATCAGCTAGAGACATTTTTCACATGTCGTACCGTATTAATTAATCTTTCGTTCGATATGCTTTTGAGGAGCATTGATTTAATGGACCAGAAAGAGAAATCGGACCGAACCATTAATTATTTAGAGTCAATGATCGACAGTATACTTCGAGAATTAATTACTATCACTTTTCTTGCAGATACTAGGGATCTAGATAATACGTTGCAAAGAGGAAATATCTCTACCACTCAAAGTCGCGTGAAAAACGAAAAATTTACACCTAAAGTGCTAATTAGTACTTTATTAATTAAAGTAGTAAAGTAGTAATTTACACCGGAAGTTACGAGTGCTTCCTTTGGTTTTTCACTATTGTAACGTTGAAACCAGTAAAAAGAGACATTGAACAATCGGTAATTTTACTTTAATGTACTGAATTTTGTGAGGTAGTATTAAAGAATAAAACAACAACATTAATATCCTACTCTCCTCTAATAATACCAAGCAAATACGTAAAAAGTCTTTTAGTAACGCCAGGGCAGATATTATGATACTGTAAAAACAATTCCGAGTCGAAGGTCAATTGAAGGTCAAGGTTAGTTGTATTTCTCTCGTTATTCTTCTCAGTGCTATAATAGACAAAGTAATATCATTGAAGGAATCGTTGATGAAAATTATGGTATCATTGTTTCCTTATATGAAGAAGCAGTTATACCGGGTGTCCCAGAGGCATCCTAAATATCTCATTGATTTTTCATTATATGAAAAGTATTTAAGATAGGTTCCATTCAGAACATGTATATTACATTAAAAATACATTGTGTACATACTTTAAGAAAAGTCGTAAAGATGTGATCATGTTGCATGTATGAAATTGCACGCAGAAGTTCGAAAACCGTAGTAGGTTTAGTGTTTACGACTGACAATAATTTTTGGCTGGGTTTAGAAATTCATTTTTATTATGAGACATCCAGATAAACCGACTTTTATTGGAATCTTTCGAATTCAAAAGGATTAAGACAGCATCCCTTATAATACATTTTAAATTTCTAGTTGTGGTTTCATTAATTAACCCTTGGCTTTCGAAGCTATTTTAACTCCAAAACAAAATATTTCTTCCGACCTAGAATATTTCCCTTCTATATATATATTTTTCATGTTATATATACGAGAATGGTGCAATTTACTTGTACAGGGTGCATAAAAATTATATGTCACGACCACCATAGCATGATTCTACACCTCTGGATCGGTGGAAATCTGTTAAAAAAATGCACCGCAAAATTCACCTTGACTTGGAAATCAAGGTCAAAGTGTCGAAAAATTTTCTTTTATTGCATCGTATAGTACTCATCACTCAAATTTTTCGATACTTTGACTTTAAGTTTCGAGGTCAAAGTGAATTTTACGGTGCATTTTTTTCACAGATCTCCACCGATCAGGAGGTGTAGAATCAATACAAATAAATTTAATAATGTAAAAAATATTTTGAATAGTGATACAGCAATTTTTAGTGGTGCCTTACAGTCACCATTCGAGTGCTAAGGGTTAAATGACTCTGATTTTGTAAGAATATTTGATTGATATTTGGCACTTAACATGTTAAATAAAAAAACACATTCATTTCGATCCCCGATCAGAACTATAAAACAGCCTGAGAATATTTTCATTCGAACAGTTGTCTCGATTGCACGGAATTAATAGGAAAGAATACATCATCACATCGAACAGATTTCGTGCTGTCGCGAAGGGTTAGATCAGAAACGTGTCATTTCCGGCGGAGGATCGATGATTTCCAAATGATAAATGCCGGAGGAGCGAGAAAGTGAAACGCCGGTGGAACAGAGGGCGTCAAAGCGGGCTGCAAAGTCAACCTGCCGAATACGGTATCTGGTATCATAAAAGAAAAGATTCCACCGGCTCAACACATTTTTTCACAAAGAGAGCCATCCCCCTTTTCGAAGGTGCCGTGATTTTCAGGCGAAGGCACACGTTTAGCCGGCAGAAAACGCGACGGGCTCTCTCCGCTCGATGTCGGGGCCGGGCTACGCGCCGCGCAAAAACAAATGATCCGCCGCTTCCAGCCGCGATAAAAACCGGCGTCTTGATTAAACGTGCCTCTTGAATGGAGACGTTTTTCTGTAATGTCGTGGCGAGGGGCACAGGAGGGACGAGGGGGAAAGGGAGGGTTCTGAAGGGCGATGGGGGACGGAAGGCCGTAAAGAGAATTCAGGCACGGTCGATCGAGCACCTGCCTAGGCGCGAGAGGCCCACAAAGGGCTGCCCGGAACTTGTGAAAATAATTCCTGGCTCCTCGAGGGCCTGTGCACGGGCAGGCACAGCCAGCCCATTACAATGACGGCGCGGCGAGGTACCCGTGTGCCTTCACCCCTCCACCCCTCCCACCCTCCCCCGTCGTCCAACCCCCGGGTTTTATACGGCCCTCGTCCGTTTTAAACGAGATCGAGCAGGTGTCTTTATTGTGAAGGATCCTGTATGTCATCCGGGCGGTAGTTGCCGTTTACGCGGACACAAAAGGCCGGGCAAAGGGTCTGGCACGCGGGAAAAACCGCCCCCGGAGCCGTGAATGTAATTACTCGGTAATTATTTTCGAGCGGCGAATCGAATGTATAAGGTTCGAGGCACGGCCGGGCTTGTAAAGCTGTTTGCACAGCCGGTTTTCACTTCGCGCCGCGCCGCGCCGCGCCGCACCGCCTCGAACTTCCCGGTACGCTTGAATAATAGATCGCTCGCCCGAGCAAAAGATTCGCTAATTGCGCGACCGGCTCTCTCGCGCGTTAATTGCGCTCCCGAGGAAGTCCATAGCGGGAGCGCATTTACCGATACCGTTTTCTTGGTTTGTTTGGTCTCAGCCGAGCTCGGCGATCTCTACCCGAGAACTTATGGATAGATGTTGTAATAAAACGCGCGCGGGTTATCCGAACTAATTGGGGAACGCCGGTGTGAAGGGAAATTAAAAGAGAGGCAATTAAGAAGAATTCGTATACATTACAACGGTATGAAATATTCATACGGTTACAAATATCGGAGATGGTAGAATAATTAAAGATTAACGATCCTCAACGGTTACCCGCAGCGCCGTCGAGATTGTCTTCTCTTCCTGATCCGCAGTTCGAAGGGTGTCCGCGCGCTTCAACGTCGCGAACCATTACGGACAAAACGTTATAGTTGAGCAACAGGCTGTTCGCTTGTCCCCCCCCCCCCCCTCCTCCCGTGTCCCATTTATCTTCTTTGTCGGGCGACAAGAAACTCAGTTTGGCGTGAAGCAATAAAGATGTCAAACCTCCAAATGTGTACGTGCCCGCTCCGAAACGTCGTACTGGTTCTGAGCTTTGCTACACGTTCGTAACGTATACATACATATCTGTATGGAACTCGGAGCTTCTGCCATCTTATGGACACCAGTGATACACGATTGAATCTTCTCGTGTCCCTAAGTAGAATTTGTTATCTCTTCCGAATCCTGGCCTTTCTCATTTCCTCTTACGCAAGTTCTTAGTTTCAACTGATTTTCTTTGTTATTGTCTCTGAACAGGTAGGTGCACCTATTGAACAACGTGAAGTGTCAAGAACGTGTACAGTGAATTCTCGATATATGTCAACAACACGGGTCTTGCCAGCGTCGTGTATCATCCAAGAGACATACCCGAGCCGTGTTATGTTTACACTCCTCGGGTGATACTAGTGGGAATAATTTCGCGACATTTATCATCCAGGCCTTGGTGACATGTATAGAGAAGTTAGTGACATGTAGTTAGATTTTGTCTCAGACCCTTACTTCATAAATTCAATCAATTGTACTCGACTTTCACCCCTGGAGCACCACTAAAAAATTCAAAACAATCCCTACATTACTGAATTTTCAAGTGTACCACGAGCAAACACGCCCAATTTCATATAAACAAACTAAATTTCCGATTTGCGAAAAGTCATTGATATTGGAACTGCAATAATTTAGTTAAAAAGTACAATAAATCAGGTCTCATTTTAACTTCTACTTTCATAAACTATCATTCATTTTTACCGAACTCAGTTTTGCACTACGCAACTGGTGGAAAATTGAAGAGATGTTTTCCCGCAAAAATGCTACCAATTTGAAAACATGAAAAACATTTTTTGGTGAACAAATTAATGATAGATTTGAACACTGGAGCCTGCCCTTTGCAACGACGCAGAAAAACTTCATGTTAAATTTTTTTGGGCCCTTTTAGTAAGTTTTGTTCCTTGTTTTTATTTTATAAAACAGTGAAAAAAAATCGTACAACAATTTTGCAGACGCCGTTGCAAAGGGGAAGCTTAAATCTGCAAATCAGTGGTGAATTCAACCACCATGCAAATTTTCCAATGTTTCTACAGAGATTTCAATGTATAGAATTTTTTAGGAGAACTGGGTCATCAGTTTCCCACCCACACCACATTATGTGAAAATAGTTTAGAAGAAAAGTGGCCAATGTTTTCCGAAAGGAGAAGCTTCAATCTTTAAAATGAGTCCAAATTTATTTCTGTACTACCAACTTTTATGAAATGATCACAGATTAAATGTAGATGATTGTTCCAGAATCGAAAATTTAATGTTCATATACTTTTTGGATGTACTGTACGTGACCAAAATATTCTAAATCTTCAAATACTGGGGTCAAAAAGTTTAGTGCGTTGAAGGCGTTTCGCTTTCTTTAAATATGACACAACCAAGCATGTCTACAGTGTTACGAGAAAATATGCGAATTGAGCTAAACTTTACTTAACGAAACCAGAAATGTTTAACTTTTTTTTATGTGATCCTGTAGATTTTGGCGAGAAAACGTCGAAAATCCAAGTATTAATCCTAGGAGATCAGCACTTCAAAAGTTATGCGTGTGTAAATTGCGATTTTCAGCGTTTTTGGCAGGTAAGGACGCCGCCATATTAGTTAGCGAGCTACGTATATGGTCGTAAATAAGAGTGTCCGATGTATAGCGTCTCTGCCAATTGTTTGATGTTCGGCCCTTCTAGGTCCACCGAGGGAAATGTAACGTGCAGTGTAGTCGATGCACTGCTTCGGAACACTTAAACGCGTCTTGGAAACGACTACACTTGATTCTGGAGTGGCGTACGAGTGGCCACGGCACCCGAATGGATGACATCGTTTCATTGTGACGAGCCATTTGCGAATTATCGCCCCTCGGGCTCCAAAACTGCTCTCTTGCACTCTTCAGCGTAACGACGCTAACGACGACTCGCAATTCGTTCGTAATGGCCGGTCTCTATTAGGCACGGTTTAAGCCTGTAATTCGGCCGTCAAACCATACGCGGTTTAAGGGAGTTTCAGTGGCCATTATGGAATCAGTGAACCGCCCACAGGATAGAAATCTTCGCCCGCCGAATCTTGCGGATCTTCCGCGCAGCGGCTGGGTTTTGATCGTCGCTACAATTTGTAGACGTTCCCGCGCCGATAGACGGAGATTATCGCGTCAAAACGAATCGCTAATGCCGGGCTAGCCACGGATAATGTTCTCGCCGACCACGACGAACGTTTCGCCTCGTTTTGCGGCGTTTCGAATCGGCCAACTTCCGGAACGCAATCCAGGCGAATTCCGGCCGATGTTCTCGCTAACAAAGACGCGCGTTGCGTCTCGTTTCGTGATTAATTTCACCGGAACGGAACAATGCGGTGCCGCGGGTCGTCCGTGTGTTTCGCCAATTTTTTCGTTGGTCAACAGACCAACTGTAATTCGAATAGAATTAAACGCTGTACGAATGCCGCGATCCTCGGGTTAATTTCTCACCGCGGAATTATAATTCTAGACTTATAATGTAGCAATCACCTGGCTGATAAAAGTCTACAACGAAAAATTTGAACTAAATTCATAGAATTTTCCTGCATATTTGCTTAACAATAATAGAAGAATTAGAAACTGTATTTTTCTATGTTGTTCAAATTGCGTCAGTTCAATTCGAAATAATCATTTCGACTGCTTCATTTTCATTTTGGAAACGACGTGGACACAAGGTACAGTCATTTCTCGATATATGTCGCAAATAATTGGCTGATAAAAGTCGCAAATACCTGGCTGATAAAAGTCGCAAATACCTGGCTGATAAAAGTCTATAACAAAAGATATCAATTAAATCATTTCAACTGCTTCATTTTCATTTTGGAAACGACATGAACACAAGGTACAGTTATTTTTCGATATATGTCACAAATAGTTGGCTGATAAAAGTCGCAATACTATCCCCATTACCGCCGGGTACAACCCGTGAGGGCCCTTTAAGATCGAGAGGCGTCGGACGCTGAGGAGTGTAAACATAATACGAGTTAGGTACGACGTTCACGTGGATGAAAGAATAATAGTATCTCCTGGACGATATATGTCGCTGGCAAGACCCCTGTTGTTGACATATATCGAGAAAACACTGTAACTTCATTTTGTATTCGAAATAAATAAATAATTTTAAAACATTTCGATAAGATGCTGTTAATGATGCACAAAACAGGATTCTGACGAAAATTATTTTCGTTCCAAACATTATCTTGATAATGTTATTGAAAAAAATTAAACTGTACCTTCCGTCACAATGAATCCTGGATTTACCCATTAATTTTGAACGCAGAATTGTAAAAAGATGATAAAAACGGCGTTCAAATGGCATCGGAAAAAGTACAAAAGAATCTTTTGAGCTTTTTTAGACTCGTTGCCCAGGCGGTGCATTTACGTTTTTATTCAAATTTAAAACCAGAAAGCCTAGACATTGCACCGTCCAAAAAAGGGGACAATCACGAAAAGGGGAGCTCATATTATACGGATATAATTAAAAAAGCTACACGAGTTTTGTCCGTCGAAAGAATGTATGGACATATGTCTGAAACACACGAATTCCCATCTTGTTGTAGATAATTGTTTAAAATAGAAATTTTGCTGACCCGCTAGACCGGAGCTCCCCTTCGGTTCTCGGCACAGCCATATCTTTTGAAAAAATTTCATAATTGGTTTTCAAACTTTTGTCTCGCAATATTCGCCATCGACCCGCGCGCCGGTGCGACGGGAGTTTTCAGCGAGTCGCAGCGTGAACCGAACTTTACGCATGCTTATTGTCCGCAGCCGCTTTTACAGCCGCGGCAAAAGGACGAAAAACAAACAATCCCGCGCACGGCAGAGAACGACAGAGACGGAGAGTCCGGTTAATTAAAATCGTGCTGGCGACGCTCGAGACGCCGCGCCGCGTTGCGACTCCGCAGAAGAATCGCGCGCCCGCGGTTGTTGATGCGTTTACATTTAATTCGGCCGGGAAGCTTGCCCGGCGACGACCGGAATTCACTTTTTAATTTCGTTAGTCACGGACGCCGTGCTGCTTTGTAATTTCGCGCGCGATTCCCGTCATTGGAATCGCAACGCGACGAGGACGTGCGCGCGCGTTTTGCGCCGCGCCGGCCGGCCGTGGTCTAAAACGCGAAATTTAATGACATTTTGCCAAAAAATCAACTGTCTCATATTGACTTATGTTGAATGCTTACTGCTTTCTAAATATCTATCAAACTTGAAAATAAAAAAATTAATAAAATTTAATAAATACTGTAATAAACGGTTAAAGTTGAAAGTTTTGAAGATAGCCTTTCTCATGGAAAAAATTCCTTTTCTTTGAGATGTCCTTGACGATCCTTTTTAATATTTTCCTTCCAATTTTTTTTTTAAATGAAAGGTTTATCTTTAAGCTGTAAATTACCATTGTCGATTAAAAGTTACTATTCATATTGTATTAAACATGTTATGCCAAATGCAATGTAGAAAATTTTCAAAATTCTTAACACTTTGCAAGGAATATCTTTTGTATCATACGAGATCATAGAATTTTACGAAATGGTATACTTTCTTCTACACAATCATGTAAGAATGATTTCCCATCTCGTCCCATATCACGTCCGATACCTCAGTATACTTTGTCCATTAGTTCAGTATATCTTCTAAGACAGAAGAGATCATGGAATTTTACAAAATGGAATATGTTCAGCACACTTTCTTCTATATAATCG
>CM052120.1:13055171-13075505 GCA_028454245.1 Halictus quadricinctus | reverse complement strand
TATGTCCCTGGGTAGACGCTTGTTTTGTACATATATCGAGTAAACACTGTAGCATAAGAAGTACGGTTATACATTGTTGGGCCGCGAAATAGAAGTATGTCGACCGCGAGTATGGTTGGACCGAAGAGGGGTTGGTGAGTGCAGACATTCCCGAAGGCAACGTGATTGCCGTCAAGTGGAAAATCACGAAGACGCGGTGTCCGGCGTAATTTTTTTCCCCAGTGTCGATCGCGTTGCGAAAAATAATGGTGGCGTCCGTCACGTCGTAAAAAACGGGAACGCGACGATACGCTTTCGAGCGGATCGCAGCCACTCGATGCGATACACGTTAGGGAGCAATGATTGCCGCTACTGCGAATCACCGCGACTGCCATTGTCACGTTCTAGAGTCCTTTAACATCCTCTTCAGAGCGGAAGGGTGCTTGGCATTATGTGAAGGCAGCCGCGTCGAGAGCACTCGAGGATTCGTTTGCTCGGAAAAAATTCATTTGCGGCCGTGCCACCCCTCTCCCGCCCTCTCCCGCCGTTTCAACCCTCCACAAGTTTTCAAGCTTCGAACTCGTCAAGTTCGAGGGCTGCTCCCGCCTAAATGCGACTCCGCGACGTCGACAAAGCTTCGAATATTAATAAAGAAAAAAACCGGGGAACGGCCGGGAACAATGGGTGACAATGTGGAAACGTGTCTTGCCGACGGAAAAACCTCTTTAATTGCTTTAATACACCCATTGCGCGTGCATTATCATCGTCGTTGTTTAATTATGTGACGTTTCGGTCGGACCGCGGGTCTCCCTGTAATTTAATTACATTATACTGTCTGCAACCGGTGCGGTAGAAGCCGAACATGCGTTAGTTGGATAACGTAACAAATTTTTCTATCTGCACGTTCGCAAAACTTTAAATTGCTTTTGTTTTTCAAATTGTATTCAACTTTAAATTGGTATTTGCATTTTTACAGTTTTAACGATTGTTTCGCGCTCGTTAAATGGTCCTATTTATTTTATGATGAAACAAATTCATCTCGGCGTCGAGCAAATTCACTTTACAATAAATAACGCGGTTTTCACGCGTAATTGTTGGAACATAATTTTCGATACTTAAATGTATATGAATATTCATGCTGGACTGAAAAATTACACGAAAATAATATCTATTGCTTTCGGCGATCTCCCCTTTCCAATTTGTCTGATAATATATTGGCAAGAACAACTGGAAATATGTTTTCGACCATTTGAATTGTTTAACGAACACGGTGACTATGTTGCACGCTCGTTTCGAAAAGTGAGCGATCGATCGCAATTTGTGGAGGAAGAAACCTATCTAAATTAATGTTGCTTTTTCTGTACGCTTCTCCTGCCTTTCACAAACCAACATTGTACCCATCAAAATGTTTAAAATCGGTCGTTCCTTTTTTATTGTTTCAACGCGCTAAAAGCGAAAAAACATTGAAAACGTCAATAATCTATCTCCAAAATGCCGTTACTTTGCAAATAAACAAGATTTTTAATTTATTATAGTTCAGACCATAGCCACACTCACACTGATTAAGATACTTCGTCTTTCGTTTTCGATCAGCAGAGGAATCCCTGTAATTTTGAATGTTTTCATTTTAATAAATAATTGATATACCTCAAATACTAATACAGTAGACTTTCGTACAAGGCGGTCAAAAAATTGTTCACAGTGACGATGTACTGTCAGTCAAAAAGGTCTCCATACACCCTTTAGAATGATGTCACTTTTTAAGAAGTGGACCGCATGATTTTTCGTCAAGAGTCTAGAAGAATTAATTTACTAAATGACGTGAAAAGAAAATATCTAGAAAATTCGTTTTTGTCATAAATGCATAACAATACAAGGTCTAGTGACCACATAAAGGCGGAATTTCCTGACAACGCTGAAAATTTGCGAGCTTCACCCTTCAGCACTCACCTTCGAATGTTTGTTGCTCATAGCAACGTTCATGATTAGATTTTCACCGTGTATAATTGATGTAGATCTACAAAACGCTTTGTCTAAAAAGTTTCGAACGGGCTCAGATAAAAAAGTTGAAAAAATAGATTTAAAAAAAATACGTCTATCCATTATTGATTAAACCAGTCCTTCCAATATATCGAGAAAATCTCAACTAATTTGGTTCAATTTAAAAAAAAATTATTCCGTTATAAATAGACTGCGGATCTTTATGCATTTATGGCATTATATTCTTTTCAGCCAAGCAAACATATTACGAAGGAAAATAAATTTCTATTTCACTCGATTTTGTCACGATGCAGGAAGAACATTTTTATTTTGCATTAATATCCGCTGTCTAGTAATGAACGATGAAAGTTTCGGACGCAGAGAAGGACAGCGTATGGGAGAGATTGAACTGACATGCATCGTGTAGGACAGGTATGTTTACACTCCTCGGTGACCGAAGCCTTTAGAGCTTCGTTGTCCTTTTCTACGTTCGACGCGTACCTCCTGATCGATGTATGTCTCTGGTAAGACCCGTGTTGTTGACATATATCGAGAAAACACTGTAGTCTTTTTAAACAATGCTTTGTACATATACTGTACATTTACTGTCTAGCGAAATAGCTATCACTTTTTTGTGTTACGGGGGAGTCCGCTGTATGCGTGTTATTCTACAAAAAAAAAAAAAACAAAAAAATATTAGAAAATGGAATTTAAAACCGGAATACCCTATTGAAATTCGATTTTTTTAGTCCGTTATCGAGTTTACTGCGGCGCGCGGATTACATCGCCAGCCGTAGACGGTGGATACACTTCGCAGACGTGGCACGTAAGCAGAGCCGTGTACAAGGAGAGGGCGAGAGCAGTTTCACCCGGAGGGTCGCTTAATTAGAATTTAGTTAGACGAGGGAGGGTTCGCTCCGGCTGCGCTGGCGCCGCGTTAACTGTACAAGATTATTCCCAGATAAACTAATTAGGTATCCGAAATCTGTGGATTCGCGTACAGTCCGAGCAGAGAGAGAGAGAGAGAGAGAGAGAGAGAGAGAGAGAGACGCGGCGCCCCCTCTGTCACGGCTCGGATAAAATCGCGAGGGACCCAGTGTTTCTCGATTTCACGATATCGGTCGACAATACACCGCCGTTTAATCGTGCCTTCGCGCTCTTTTCACGCTCCCCGAGTAGATAACGTGGCGCAATTAGCGCGGAAAGCCGGTTTATTGCGATTAATTATACCTCTTGAGCGTCCGTCGTTCGTCATAATTGAAGATCTTTGTCGAAACGAACATTCACGCGGTCGATAGAAGCGAAAAATAAAAAGAAAGAGGAACCGAGAGATAAAGACAGACAGAGAGAGAGAGAGAGAGAGAGAGAGAGACAGAGAGAAAGAGAGAGAGAGAGAGAGAAGAAGAAGATGGAGAGGGGAAAAACGAGAAGAAGGACAAGAACACGAGCAGACTTCGTCGTACATTCCGGACGCGATTGGATCTTCATCCGATTCGAGTCTCTTTCTCGCGGCGCCACTCATTTCAATTAGGTTAGCGGCAATAAAGAAGAGCCCCGTCTCTCTATCTCCCTTCTTCCGCGTCCTCTGACCGGCGCGCCGCGCCGTCTCGGGGAGAGGCAAAAATTTATCTCTCCCTTCCCTAATTTCTTTAATTAGTGCACGGAAGTCGTGGCAGCCACCGCCGCAGTGAGATACGGCATATCTAACCGAGCGAAACGTTTCCAACCCCTCGACGAGCAAAGCCACCCTCGAGCCTTTCCTGCGATTCACCCCCGAGACCCCCCTCCCCCTTCCTCCGTTCCTCCGCCATCGATCTCCTCACACCTTCGTCCCACGATTTTCCTCTTTCATCCCTCCGTACCCCTCGAAACCCGCTAGCTCTCTGTCAGCAATCCCCCCTTACCCCTCCCCTCCTATCCATCCCCTCTAGGCCAGGCTCTACCTCTTCCTGCCGCCAGTTTCCTCCTTCTACTTTACTCCCCTGCGTCGTCGATCCGGTTTCTCGACACTTCATCCCCTCCTAAGCCGGTCGGCGTGACTGGAGGTATCAATCTCACCCCCAGTTCTCGACCCCTGGAAACGCCGTGTTGCCACTTCATTACCTCGTGCACCATAGTGCCAAAGTGCGGGCTAGAGGATGAGGAGGGAAGGTACAGTCTACCCGGAAAATAAATCACAGGTAGGTACCGGGTGAACTTCCCTCTTTCTCACTCACCCTCTTCCTCTCTCTCCCTCTCTCTTTTCTGTCTGTTCCCCCATTCTCTCGGCTCCTTCACTCTCTTTCTCCGTCCCTCCCCCGCTTCGAAATCCGGCCATCGTATCGCCTCGATTCGCTCTCCCGAGCTTTACGACAGACAATTCGTCGTCGGGAGTGCTCGCAGCCCCGATACGAACCGTGCATTATTCAGAGGAATTTTCGTTCGATATGGTATCGCCGGCGATCGGTATGCCGTGCACGACGGATACTTGTCGCGATAAAACACGCGCGCCGGGAGGTATTGTAAAAGTAAATACACGGGAGGAGGGAGCTGGAGGACGCGCGTCACAGCGCGTCACGGCGCGTCACGGTGCATCGCGTCGCGGCGCGGCGGAAGTTGCACGGAACGATGGAAATTTCGTAGGAAAATATTGTCGCGGATCTGTCGGGCTGCTGCTCGCGATTTACCGAGCGCGCCGGTGATTTTCCTTTTTCGAACAGGGCAAACGCGCGCCGACTCGCGAATCCGCGGTACCTACCCCCGGATTATTAGGCGAGCATAAAAGTTCTGTTCGTTTTTCTCTTGCAAGCTCGAAATCATTTGTTTACAGTCTTCGAAAATTATTTAGATTTTCCGCAGATGAATTTTCTATAGATGTATGCTTGAGGGATGATTTATTAACCCTCGAGACGAGAACTGTTTCAACTGTATTTCTCGCTGGGCCGTATACAGGGTGGTCCTTTTAACACTAGAATTACCGAGTCCTAAACGTGACTTAGACTTATCCCTTTATGATAACAGCAAGATTGAATTTGCTCAGGTTTCATACGATTTTTATGGTAACATGTACTCCAAAGAAGAGATATGTTAAAAAATTTCTCGTGAAAACGTTTTCATCATTTTGTCTGGTTCGGTAGTTCTGGTGTTAAGTAAGGCCACCTAAATATCTCTTCAAGTTATTGTGATGCAAAAAATATTTGTTATGTACTATGACCAAATATCTGGCAAGAATATTTTTTGCTGAAGGTCATTGTTTTCGGAGTTGTCAAGGTCATCGGTGTTTTGTGATACATAACTACATTTTTTTTATTGCGTTGTGTAACTGATTGAAAAATACATTCAGATATGTATAATAACATAACCTTGAAATGACCTTGATCTTCGAAAATTAAAATTTTACCTAGAACTGATGTCCATCGGGATCCTAGGCTTTGACCAACACTCTACAATCAAGAGCGTGAATGTAAATAAATATGTTTACTGTCGCAATACTGGCGATACCTAACGGTTTCAAATCCCGATCAGTTTCAATTTATCCATCAGTGTATCGACGTACTGTTTAAAATGAATTACTCAATGCAAGAGAAAGTTGATATGGTATTCATTTACGGTAAAACTGATCATTCTTTAAGGGAAGCGGTTCGAATGTACAAAGATACATTTACAGACCGTAATTGTTCATCACGTTGTACTTATGCAAATGTGATCAGTAATTTCCGTGGAACTGGTAGTGTTGTGAAAAAACGTGTAAGAACCAGAACTGTTTTCTCGTTTCGTTGTATTTTCGTTAACTTTATCTATAATAGTTATTTTGCTCCTGTTATACAACGAAAGTATTTTTGCCGCGACATTTGACCTAATAAGCAAGAGTATGAGGCAAAGGGTTAATGAAAATAAAAAATAAAAGATAAAAAACCGATTACTTCACCGTGGTAGGTATAGTGTTTTCTCGATATATGTCAATAACACGGATCTTTCCAGCGACATATACCGTCCAGGAGATACTATTCTTTAATCCACGCTTAACGTCATACCCGACCAGTATTATCTTTACATTCATCAAAGTCCAAGGACTCTCAGCTTCGGGACCCCTCAGGGGGATACCCCGCGGTAGTGGGGATAGTTCTGCGACTTTTATCAGCCAGGTATTTGCGACATATATCGAGAAAAGCCGTTCTAAATGCAACTGATACATATTCCTTCATATAATACTAACTATATTTATTAAGATATCGTACCATTTAGATGATAATGTGTACACAAATAAAGAAATATTTTAAACAATTTCTCACGAAAACAGTTTCACAGTTCCAACGCTTATAAACGAACAAAGGTGAAACAAGTAATTTTGATCCATCCGGTAGTCCTAGTGTTAACACTTTATCATCTACCGGAAATCTGTTAATAGGATTTTTAAGAATTGTGTTGCACTAAAAGAAGCGTAGAATTTTATTAAAGATATTTTATGTAAGAATCTCAAACCATACTACTAGATTATGTCACTAGGGGCGAGCTGTCTGTTCAGTGTTGCAATTGATATGGCTGTTGAAGGATCTATATATTAAAAAGTTCTCAGCCACGGACCATGGACTTTAAAAAATTACGGTAAAATTATGTTGAATATATCGATGAATGAAACATTATTTTTCCAAAACTGATACATATTGCAAAGAAGATTGGTAAGAACAACGTTGCGAAATAACGTCGAACGTGCGGCAGAGATCGGTATCTCGTTATAAAACGCTCGCATTTATAAAATATTCACCGAGTTATGCACTTTACCCGCGTTTTCAATTCTGCTTGCATTGCTGTTGATATTACGCGCTCGCGTATTTCATTACGTCATAATTTCATCCAACATTTCCGAACAGCCGTATCGTCTTTCGTTCCATGCAATTTGCATTGTTCAACGCCGGCTTGTTATGCACCCGGCGCGAGCATAACCGGAGGTCCTTTCGCGTCCGTCGAAACTCATTTTTTCCCCTGTTATCGATGCGAAAAAAAAGTACATAGGAAAACGCGCGGAGTCCGCGCCAAATCGATTGAATCAATTCAACCGGATCGGGGGACGATTTCAGTTTAATGTGCGTACAACTTCATGAAATTTAAAGACGCGATTGGAAACGGTCGAATTAGTCAATATTATCGGACCCCAAGGTTCGGGTCGTTCTATTGGAAAACAGGCAACGCAATACATAATGCGCTTTTGCGCGAGAATTCGCGCGCTAAAAAACAGCGGAGCGAGTGAGAGAGGGGGTGGGGGGAGAGGAGAGAAAGAGAGTGGAAAACACGAGGACGAAGCGTCGTTAAATCGCTCGAAGCGAATCAGGTTTGCCGGGTTTGCCGAGAATATTTTTTTTTCTGTCCACGGGTCTCTGACTCGCGTCATTACTAAATTAACGAGGCAAATTATTATCCGGAAAAACCCGACTGGAATATAATATTGCGGCGTAGCTCTACGTGTACTCCATTGAAACAAACTGTCTGCTCGCCCCCTCGTTTCCGCCCCAACTCCCCCCCCCCCCTCTCTCTCTCTCTCTCTCTCTTCCATCCCTCCGCACCCTCTTCCCTTTGGAATTGTTACGAGTATCTGCAAACATTGTCGCGCTCGAGTTTTTCTCCCTTCTAGACTAGAAATGAATTTTTATCGCGACTCTTCTCCCTCCACGGTCTAGTCAAAATATTAGCGCTCCGGCTGGTACAGGCTGTTCCAAAGTTAATGGATTAAATTTCGCTGGTTGTATTTTTCCCGGGGAAAATATTAAAGGACATTTTTCATACGTTCCGGCGGCGCGTCGAAATTTTCAAAATTTTTATTTTCTTCGTTCCCTTCACAGATCTTTCCTTGTAGATGGACATCGTTTCACCATGTACAATGTGTTCTCAAAAATTAATTTTTCTTCGGAATATAGTCGCTTAAATCGATCTTCATTAGGATTTAATAATTTGTGCAATCTAAGAGAGTTCAAGAAGTCGACCCTCCCAAGACGATGGCTGGATCTGCGCTGACCCGCAACATGCATGTGACTTGCTTTCCTTTGTCTTTGAATATATGTATAGTTGCTGGTAAGGGTCGCGCGAGACCCAGTTACCGACCCGTCATGCGATGATTAAACACTAGACTGCGGATCTTTGTGCATTCATGCCTCATGAAAATTTTTAATAAACGCTAAAATATGAAATACGACAGAATTGACTACATCTTTTATTTTTTATTTTCGATCTACAATGGCTACTGCCGAAAAGCAAAATTTCATTGGATCCCACTTTCTTAAAATTTATCTACAACAATTGAAAACTTTATGAACATTCGCGGTCCGTTTTAATCACTGTAATAAGCTCCAACCTTGCAGTTTTGATTACAATCATTAACACTAGGTTTACGGCACCCGTCAAAATGACAGGTTCTAATATTTTTGATTTAACACTTTGACTGCCAAATTAGAAACCTCAAACATTCCATAAAATCAAAGTAAGTTATTTAGTGAAATAAAAATTGAAAAAACTTAAATGTATGACATAGAGTAGTCCTCCAACTTTCTCGCATTTTATAGATCCTAATCCAATTTGGTACAATTAATATATTAACGTAAACATTCATTTTAAAACCTGGACAAATAATTCCGTCACCCACATATGGGTGACGTGGCAGTCAACGTGTTTAAATTACAGTGATTTCTATATATATGTCGCCAAGGCCTGGATGCTACATGTCGCGCAATTATCCCCACTACCGCTTGTAGATTTTAACGAGAAAATACCATAATCCAAGTTTTAATGTTAAGCACTCAAAAGATATGCGTGTTTGACACTACATTTACGGGAACCGTCAAAATGACGGGTTCTGAATTGTTTAATTTACAATTATCGGGATTGTAAAGATGCATTTCTAGGAAATTTATTCAATAGATTTATTCCTTGGAACATATATTATGAAGAAGTTGCTTAAAATTTTACTAAATATATTCCTGTTATTTTTATGAAATAATCCGAAATAGCCACTTTCACTAAATTAGTGTTAAATTCGATCGACTTTGAACGTTTTTGACAATCAAGCTTCACAGCCGGTCCACTTTCTATCTCTTGATGTTCGTGACCGAACATAACCTGTACACCAACATGGCGGCGGCCTTACCTGTCAAAAACGCTTAAAATCGTCCAACTTTAAACACGCATAATTTTCGAACCACTGAATTCCTCCCATTGAAACTTGGATTTTTGGCATTTTGTTGTCAAAATCTACAGGATTATATGAAAAAATTATAAATTTCTGGGCATAAAATCGAGTTACCCGAAAATGTCAGGTACCCGCACGAGCCCGCTCGATTTTTCCCAAGCCGACCCGAACCCGAAATCTCGGGTACTCACACAAGCCTAGCATAGGCACGTACACGCCTCCCCTCCGCGTCACAGACACCGTCCGAGCAGAAAGAGCAAAACAATCTCCGAAATTCTCCGATAGAGCGCGATAACTCCGACAGCGCCAATAATTCCCACGCGATAATAACACGGCCGACAATCTCAGCGAAAGAAATTACCGGCGATACTTCGTACCCAGTGATTCAACCCCCTCCGTCCACCCCTTGGGTTCTCAGTTTACTTTTTAATTAAAGTTCGTGTCGCTTATTAGTCGGGCGAGCGGCGAGGCCCGGTCCGGAGGAGGGGGAGGGGGAGGGATCAACAAGGAACCGTTGCTTAATACCCCGTTCAGGAAAGTAATTTACCGTTAATTATCATTTGCTCGTGTCGGTTCCGAGGGTGTCGTCGATTTCGAGGGTTCGTTGCCTCTCGTCCTCGCAGACGTTCTGCCACCGCCCCCTACCTCTGGCACGGCGCCGTTCGCCTACTTTCACCCCTCCCCCCGCCTTGCAACCACCCTTCTGACTTCGTGGGGACCGATTACGGCGGGGTGAAATTAATGAGTCAAGGCACGGAAAGGTTACTGAGCGCCAAAGCTTCTCTCTGTCTACGCGGACGATCCCCTTCGCGCGAGGTCAATCGTCGGGCAATTTGTCGTGCGCCGGCTATTTCCGGTTTTCAGGGAGCAGAGCCCGGCGCCCCCTAATGTACCCACGCTGGCCGACCAAATTATAAGATACCCTCAACATTAGCGGAATAAGGGCTCTATTCTGTGTTCATACAGTGGGGGTAAAAAGACAGGATGATGCCTTATTGATTTGTTAATTTTTAGTCATTGTAATAGATAAAATAAATTAAACTTCTTGTACATACAGTACGAAGGTATTCGAATGCCCTTTAACCCCTTGCACTACTATTTATTTTGTGATTATAATGATTAGAAATTCTTCATCGTTCAGAATTTCACAGGAAAAAAAAGATTATAAAATTTTATATTTATTGTATGCCTATGTTTTCCCCAAAGGATATATTTATCAACCACAATGAAATAGAGTTTTATTTTGGTTTAAAGAAAATTAGTAACATACAGATTTATTAGACTCTGTTCAGAATCTTCATCACGAGTCTGACTCGATATTGTAGGGCAAGGGGTTAAATCTATTAAATTGGGGTTAAAATTGGACCAAACGACTTGACATTTTGTTAGAAATTGGAAGCATTGGTTTACTGAAACGCAAGAAAAAGATTTTGAGAAAGTTGCAATTGGTAGAAATTACATGAAAAAATAGGAAAGGTGCTTTTTAAAAAAGTCGAGTCGTTCTGTCCAATTTTAAAAAAGTGACTCTGATTTAAAGGCGTCCGAGGCCTCTCGAATTTCGTGGCCCCTCACGGGCTATGCCCCGCGGTAGTGGGGACAATTCCGCGACGTTTATCATCCAGGTCTTGGCGACATATACAGGGTGTTCGCGACAATTTTTACTAGCGTTTTTTTCGTAAATGGTAAGCATTAGAAAAAAAATCAAAGAGGAGATAGTTGTAGTATATTTTACTAGCAATATGATAGCGTATCTCAATTTTTTGTATTTGAGACATGTATTTCCAACAAGACGGGGCTCCTCCCCTTATTTTACATAATATGTTTAACGATAAATGGATCGGAACATACGGACTTCTAAAATGGACAGCAAGACCCCCTGATTTGTCACCACTAGATTTTTTTGCGGGGACATATTAAAGATATTGTTTACACTACACCACCGAGAAATTTTATCTGCGTGAGTTTGGGTGAATTTGGTCTGCGTAAGGATGTTGAGTGCAAAACCTGTATCGAGACATCGCCGTTGTTCAATGTAAAAGCAATGTTAAATCCCCATTGCGGCAATTTTCATGTTGTTTTACAATTTTGTTCGCTAATGTGTCTGCGGTGGAGCCGAAGAACCACCCTGTCGGTGTCGGTGTCGGTGTTCGTGTTGGTGTACGACGCAATGAAATACACGTTACAACAGAGGGGCCACGAGGTGCGTGCCTGAACATGGACAACGCCTCCCCGGTTATCGTAATGTTTATATTCATCGGTAATCTCGCCGGTGTTTGCCGAATCGCGTTCATTCCTCGCATCACTTTAATTAATTATTTTAATGGGCCGCGGCGGTTAATGACCTCCCCGTGACTTTCAGTAACGCCGGGGTATTTTTCTCGAGAGGTAATTGATGCAGAGGGTTGATCGCCCGGTGGCATTCGCTGTCCGCGAGGATTTTTATGCTGCCCCGGTGAGTTTGTTGAAAGGGGCGCGCAGACGGTAATTACCGAATTATTTGTCTTTGGAGATAGCGTGTGTTTTGAGTGAAACGCTGAATGCTGATGCGGCTGCGCACCTGCCTCCGTTCAAGGGTTAATAAATTTTGGTAACTGTTGAGTCATCGATAATGTTAGACGCGTCCACGCGAAACTTGCGTTTTGTAATTGGGGGCTTTCTCGTCTTTCAGAAGGGGGAGGGGATTGACGATTGAGTTGTGTTCTAAGAAATATTTATTGAGACGGAATTATCAAAGAAAACTGTGAATTTTATGGGTCATTCCTGCCAAGTTATGCGCGACAGAAACTTGTGAGTTTTACTCCAGCAACTCAAGTAAATCGTACTTTTCTATCAGCTCACTTATAACTCGTGATTGCAATTTATATTTATCGCAATACGAAAACGTCCGAGAATCGCCAAGAACGATTGGAAGTAATAAGCAAGTAGATGCGGATGGTGAAATTAACTGTAAGTTATTATATTAAGTTATTATAAATTAATTATACTGCGAATATTCCGGAATCAAATCAAAATTTGTTTTCTCCGTTAATAATTCTAATAAGTTGATGATACTGTACCAGTGCTCTTAAATTCCTTTTATCCATTTTTGTCATAAATGCAAAGAATCCGCAGTCTAATTATGCTTGTTAGTAGCAGTTTCAATATGGTAACAACAATAATCACGCTTCTCGGGATTAAGAAATAATTGACAATAAAATCATAGTAATGCAAATAACGAGAACGCGATATCGTAGCTGGAGATGTTACACAGCTAATTTCGTTGTGAAATGAAATTTGTACCGTGTCCGATGAAACATTGTGAATTTACAACGTATCATCGGAATGTATTATTCTTAGGTTATTATGGTTGCGCCGAAAACAAATTGCGTTCGAGATCGCATTGAATATTCCGTCGAAAAACGATCATCGCGAGTAACGCCAGAATTCTCCTCGATGCAAGCTCTGGACGGTCTGTCGCGTCGCTGTGTAAATACAGTGACAAAATATTTCCATCGGAATGCCCGAAAATGGCGTCCTCTGCGGATAGAAAACTGACCCGGGTCAGAAGTAACGCGCCGGTGTATGGCATAATAACCGTATTGGACCGTTGGAGGGTTAACGTCAACAGACATTCCTCATCGCATTATTCTAGATCAGACTACCTACCACCTCCGATAACATCATCTGTGGTTGTAGATAGAATTAACATCGCTCGGGGAACTAAAATTAGTGCGATAATCCTAAATCCGGGCGTAGCACGCGGGGGTGGAAATCTGTGACCGCAAGTGGACTACCGCTCACCGAAAGTGGAGCGCTCTCGCATGCGCCCGGCTAACAGCAAATGATATTAATCTTTCCGCGACTGCAAATGGAGCAGCGCCCATTATTCCTCAGACATAATATCCGCGCCGTTATCGGGGGAGGGGGGAGATTGGGGGCTGCACACAAAAAATGGGACGATTTCGTGACGCGCGTTAATTATACACCGGCGCATTAGGGACCCCGTTCGAGCTTTTATCGATTTCTAACAGGGCACGAGTGTTAACATTTTCAATTATTCCGTGAAGTAACAGACATTTTTTAACTGTTATTAGGTTGGTGACACATTAATTGCGGGTTTTGTTTTTCAATTGAATTTTAACCGGTGATTCTACATAAAAAATACGAGGGTTTCTTTTCGAGAAAATCGAATTTGGAAATATATCGGATTGTCCAGAAAGTTCGTGCCGATTTTTAAGGGAAACTCAAACGCAGTACATTTAAATTTCGATATACATTTATTGGATTATTATAAGTCTTTCACGCAACTTGTGTTTTTCGGCGAAAAACTTTTAAGTATGATTTTTTATTTTTTAACAAAGAATTAAAGTTTTTGTCATTATGGGAATTTTGTGTTAATTTTGTATTAACCTAAAGAGATGAAAATCTGAGGGTGTAATGTCTGGTTAATAGGGTGAGTAGGGTAGCACATCCCAACGAAGCTCCAACAGCTTTTGGAAGAAAAAAGCATAAAATGCCTATAATTCACTCTGTTTCCTTCCATATTTAACAAAAATTAATGTATCCTAATCCAATTTTTTTGTAAAAATGCCTGAAAGGTCACCTTTTTAGACTATGTACACATACCATTTGTTTTTAATCATTCTGACATATTCAGAACTATCCTAATGCCACCTACAGAAAAACGGCACGAACTTTCCGGACAATCCAATAAAATTGTAATGTATAATCCAAAAAGAGTTGATTTTAACGTATACACACCAGAATTAGTGGACTGATGAAAGATTCGAAACACCCTCTTTGCTTATTTTCATTATATCCTTTTATTTTACTAAAATGGACATATTAAATAATGTCCATGATGTATATTGTATATATATCTTTTTATATGATATACGTAATAGTTGTCGCGGTAAACTTGATGTAAATATATTACTCTGGAAGGTCGCGGCAGCCATTTTGCCAAAGCCATTTCTGTAAAATTTTGTTTGCTGTTCCAGATGCACAGGGTGAGACATTTAAATGAGAACGACTGAATATCTCTGTTGTTAATTATTTCATGAGAAAGCTGATGACAAATGATGACAAAGTTGTAATATTTTAGGGAATTATTTTTTCCAAGTTCATTTTTTCAGAGATTTCGAGGTCATTAGTACATTTTTTAATGGAATGACTAATTGGAATGATTACATCAACATGTTGTTGGCTGCGAACGAAATTATTTAAATATTAGGTTGTGTAATAAGTCCGTTCGGGTCAGCAACATTGTCCATTGCAAGATTTAAAATGCAATGTTCATACGTGTTAAATTAGGTATGGTCTAGATGTGCTTTAGCCGTATACAGTGAATTCTCGATATATGTCAGCAATACGGGTCTTGATGTCGTTTATCCTCCAGAAGCTTCGATCCGCGCCGAACATCGCAAAGGACAGCGATGGTGGTCGCCGAGGAGTGTAAACATATTCGTCGTATATTTTATAAGTCAAAGTCACAGCGACGAAACTTTCATCGTTCATTACACATGTAAATATCATATTTGGTATCATTTTAATTAGAAGAATGCCACGAATATGTTGGTGAAAGTCCCATAAAAAGTAATGGAAAATAAAGAAGTTTTGTTATTTGATTAGTAGTGGTCTCTTGGTCTCACACCGATATACTAGACCAGACCCTCACGGGGTGTACCCCACGGTAGTGGGGATAATGCCGCGACATTTATCATCCAGGCCTCGGCGACGTTTATCGAAAATGCACTGTAGCGTGTTTTGGAGAGGACCGAACAGAATATTTATTTTCGTCAGTTAGTTCTTTCGTACAATATTTTCTGAAGCAAAAGGAAAGTAGAAATTATAAAAAAGAATTTTTAATATTTATATGGCGATACTCCTATCAATAAACGGACCATTGAAAAGTGAATCGGAAGGTTTCACACTTTGACTGCCAAACTAGAAACCTGAAAAATTCCATAAAATCAAAGTAAGTTATTTAATGAAATAAAAATTGAAATAAATTAAATGTACGATATTGAGTAGTCCTCCAACTTTCTTGCATTTTACAGATCCTAACGAAATTTGGTACAATGAATATATTAACGTAAGAATTCATTTTAAAACCTGGACAAATAATTCCGTCACCCACATATGGGTGACATGGCAGTCAACGTGTTAAAGATGAAGATGTTAACTTTGACGCTCGCGAACGAGATGGCATTGATCACTGATTAATACTACTAAGGAAATTGCCAACGTATTAGGTACGCATATAGCATAAATCTGTTACATTAGCTTTAAAAAATCTTGGCCTAATAACTTCTACTTGTGAAAATGAACAGTTTCATCCGACCCCTGATTTCTAAGCGTTCCTGCGGCCTCCGGGTGGCCCCTCTTCCGGTCTCGTTCACCTTACCCCACGATGGAGGGACCCTCTGCGTCCCTCGCATCATCGTGATAAAAAAGAGCAAACGCGGGGTTAGGGAGGGCTAGCCGGTTTCGCAGGAGTCATCGTGCGTACCTACAAAATAGAAAGTGAATCTCCACCCCGTATTCGAAACTCCCCTCCTCTTCCCCTCCCCTTCCCCTTCAAAGCCCATGGAAGAAGAAGTCCCTTGAAATTCAAATGCATAGCGCGACGAATTCTCGTATCCATTACCTCGTTCAGCCCCCTAGGCCGCATCCGCAAACACGTGGCCCCTCTCGATATACACACACCCTTCGCGCTCTCCCTACGCACACCCCCGCGACCCCTGCGTGTCGGGCTCACCTCGAGGCAATCGCATTAAATCGGACGAGGGGTCGGAGTCATGTTTTCTTAATTCCATAGTGACGCCGTGTAAGCCGTAGGCACCCGTCGCCCGTATACTTTCCGCGATCGAAATCGCCGCTTCTCCACACCCGGCTCGCGTGTTCGAATGAATTTTTAATCCCGACCTTATGCCTTATCGTTGCATCGGTTTTATGGCTACCGCGATGGAACATATCGTGGATCATCATCCGTTCGCACGAGCCCGGGTAGTTTCAATTTTTTTCTCATCCTACCCCCTCTCCCCCCTGCCCGTCCCTCACCCTTCGACTACCCATCACCGTTTTCATGCCGTCGGTCTTGTTAGACGATCGTTCTGCAATATCGTAAAATTCGCATGACGTTTTTCCCGAGGTCGATCGTTGTGCTATACGTGTACTCGTATTTTCACAGCTGGTTCGCTGCGCGGAAGGAACTTTATTATAGCGGAATTCGCATGACTGCTCGGATACGAGAGTTTTTGGGCAACGCGGTTCTTCTTCGATATTGTTTATTTATTTGATCTCGTCGCAGAGGTTCGTGTCCGATTTGAAAATGAACAAGTCGGTGCTTTTTAACTCGCGCGGAACGGATGTCTCCGACGATCTCGTAGCTGCCGGGACTGGATCCATTCAAATATTTATTCACCAATTTAATTTTTAAAAACGAAACATTTCGTCTCACCTAGAATATTGCCCTTCTACATATTTTCTTCTTCATGTTATACATACGAAAATGGTGCAATGTAGTTTGTTAAATACAAACAAATTTAATAATGTAAAATATATTTTGAATAATGATACAGCAATTTTTAGTGGTGCCTTACAATCGCCACTCACACCAGCACACTACCGATTTTCACAGTAATTCTGCATTTAGAAGTGTCGCGTTATTAGAAAAGCAACAAAAAATCTATTTGAAATTGCTAGAATTTTATCCAGTTATACCCCGTCATAATCTAGACAAAATGTCAATGTTTATAACCATGAATATAATAATTTCTCTTCCGATACATTTTTAAATAGGTCTATTGACTTGTGTGTATACAGGGTGTCCCAAAAATATTGTGTTTCCTTGAAAGGGGTGATTCCTGAGGTCATTTGAAGTACAGTGATTTCTCTATATATCTCGCCAAGACCTGGATGATAAATGTCGCGGAATTAACCCCACTATCGCGGGGTATACCCCGTGAGGGATCATGAAGCTCGAGAGACACGAAGCTCGGGTATGTCTCCTGGACGATATACGACGCTGACAAGACCCGTGTTGTTGACAGATATCGAGAATTCACTAATAATTCTTAATTCATTAACCTATTTGCATCATAAGGAAATATGAAAAGAAGGCCTTTATCACCAAACTTTCTTTTTTTATTATATTTAAGTACAAAAATGACTACAAGTAATAGAACTTCCTATTTCAGCATTATAAGAAAAAATAAATTGATATATATACGCTCCGGTGATAGTGACCAGGAAAATAGAGAGTATATATACGCTAATGATGCAAATGGGTTAATAACTAATTCGTTAACAACTCCTTAAAAAAGCCGCGGAGAAGATTTTCGCAAAAGAAAAAGTTACTTGAAATGACCTCAAGAATCACCCCTTTCAAAGACGTACAACATTTTTGGGACACCCTGTAGATGTAGTTGTAACATCTGTAATTGAAATGGTGGGTGGTTTGACCAGGCAACAAGAGAAGAAGGAGTTTTATTAAATAAATTGTTCGAATATTCTGCGACTTTTATTGTAGTCAGTGTGTCAATAGCCGCTGTGTTGTACTATCACGAGAATTCTCCGCTCTATCAGAGATAATTTATTAAACGGAACTAGTAGCAAGTACACCAGACCAGCTGCATAAATCGCACGGACCAGCGCGGGGTCTTTCTCGACCCGATCGGATCTTCAATTATTCCGATGGTACAACAACTGCTTGACCCATTCGCGTCCTCGCTTCCACCAAGATGATCTCATGTTTGGAGCAGCTATAAGAAAATCGTCGCTAATACACATTCTTGTTATCTGAACTGTGCAGAACAAGGTTAAAAATGCATATGCATATGTCGCGATAGGAAAAGCTGGTCGCCACAGCGGAGCCACTATGCCTCTACTTCTATAACACAGGTTCATTTTGTTTTGTACCGTATCAAAACCGTGTTAAATGAAACGTGGAAATAATGCAAATAACGGAATACTCTCTTTGTGTTATACAGGGTGAGATACTTATGATTTCCACCTAGTATAACTCCGAAAGTGTGACCGTAGAAAAGTTTTCGAAACAAAAGTTGCATGGGACAACAGGCGCCGCAGTATGGCGTTAATCTTTTGTTGCGAGTCGCTTCAGATGGTCACCTTTGTTATTTCTTTTAGATAGAATGCTATGTTTTGGTACTCGTTTTACTGATAGCGGCTATTTAGACGAATCCAATGAAGTGCAACAATGAGGTCTTTGAACGTCAACAAAGGCAATGTATGCAATGAGGTCTTTGAATGTCAACAAAGACAATGAATACAATGAGGATTTTGAAGGTCAACAAAGCCAATGAATGCAATGAGGTCTTTGAAGGTCAGCAAAGGTCATTTGTGACGAAACAGACAAAACAAACTGACATTTACAGAAGGTGTTGAACACGTGTTGTAAGAGGGTTGATTGCACGTGTGGAGATAGCTTGTTTGGGCTAGTGAGCAATCGATTAGAGATTTTGAACCCAGTGCCTTGGTTTGCCCTAATGTGCAAGGAGTTTCAAAATCGTATGCCGTGATTCTGCGGCTCTGGATCGATGGAGATTTGTTAAAGATTTGTCGATTTTGCGGCAACTTTTTTAAATGAATAACCACCGATCGGAAGGTGTAGCGATTCGGTGGTTGCGACATATAATTTTGCAACGCTCTGTAAAAATGATAAATTGCTGTATGAATATCTTGTTACAGGAGGACTGTCGGAATTTTTGCCCCATGTTTCATCGCAACCGGGTTTCCAGAATATCGTGTAATGAGAGGGGTGGCTGTATTATCTTGGAAACGGGGCCAGAGTTTATTATCCACTCCCGGGCCGATGCAGCGATCCTCGTCCGCGAAGGCGGCCGGCGTGACAGTAATTAATAATCGTCGCGCGACGGAGTTGGTTTGCTGGTTGGCTGACTGGCTGACTGTCGGTGTTCACGGAGGTTAAATTCCGGGGGGGTTGAGGGTGTGTGTATGCACGTATATGACTATGTGTATCTATGTATGTGTGTGTGTGTGTGTGTGTGTGTGTGTGTGTGTGTGTGTGTGTGTGTCTGTGTGGAATAGTAGTAGGTGGCAGTCGAGAGTCGCGCTAGTTGCGCAGAGTAGGTTAGGGGTCGAGGGCGGCACGACGGGTCGCGGGGGCGTTTCGGGGGGCTAACGGGGGCGGCTGGAAACGGGGATGAGCCTGATGAGGCTGTTGATACAATCGCGCGGGCGTGCGGAGTGGGGTTGCTGTTCGACGTAGCAACGAGAAACCGTAAGCGTGGGACATGGGTAGGGGATGGCGGTGGCCTATTACCAACCCTTGCCAACATCCGAAAAGCCGACATTACCCCCGTCCAAGCCCGTCGAGCGCGGCGTTAACTGTGTGTATGTTCAACACGCGATCCCGTGTTACTCCCTTCCATCGTTCTCGACGGACTTACACGTACAACGATTGCCACGCACACCGACAGCTCACCGGCACACCGAATCGCTGGCTGTACACGATACAGCCAACCACCCCCCCTCTCTCTCTCTCTCTCCCTCTCCCCCCGAACCTCACTCGCGTCAGTCATCCCTTGTCCTAGTTCATCCCACAGGCGAGAGAGACCCGTTAGCCGGATCACCCCCGCGCAGAACTCGAACATGCTGTCACAGAGGCGTCGAGCACCTGTTTCCTCGAAATTGACACGTTGCCATCCCACGGCCGACACGCCCACCATCGACGTCCACGTCAACCGAGTGAATCGCGATCATCCCCTGTCGGCGATCCATCCTGCTCGTCGTCGTCCTCGTTGTCCTGCTCGTTGTTGTTGTCGTCGACCTCGTCGTCATCCACCTCAGTCCTTTGATCGTGTCCGTCCGGTTACACCGTGGTTGCGTCTCCCGTGTTCCGGACCTCACCGAAAAAGTCACCGCTTCTCGATCCGCTAGCTCTAGCGTGAGCGCGCGCCTTTTTCTGCACGTGTTCTTCTGGGGCCCCGATCAGCCGTCACTGTGTCGCGTCGTTTTAACCCACCGTGTGTGGTGCGACCTGGATCGTCTATGTCCGAAGCGAAACTTCACTATTGAATTTCTTTCTTTCCGGTATTAATTTTTTCCCGATTAATGCTTGCAACAGTTGGCCGTTCGTATTTCACAATTTTTTTTTTGGTTTTTTTGAAATCCTGAAACTGTAAAAAAGTAAGCCGTGAGCATAAACAACCCAGGTTGCCCATGGAAGGTGCTGAAAACATGCCGACAGAGAATTA
>CM052120.1:13035998-13054671 GCA_028454245.1 Halictus quadricinctus | reverse complement strand
AGACTGCAGACTACGAGATATCTCGTAGTATGCGGATGCACAAAGCCTGCTGACTACGGGATGTCACGTAGTGAACGGATGTAGCAATACTGCCGACTACGAGACATCTCGTAGTATTTACCAAGACTGCCGCCTACGAGATATCTCGTAGTAAGCGGATGCACCAAGCCTGCTGACTACGGGATGTCACGTAGTGAGGGTATGTACCAAGATTGTCGAATACAAGATATCTCGTAGTATGTAACAAGATTGTCGACTACGGTATATCTCGTAGTAAGCGGATATACCAAGACTGCCGACTACGGGATATCACGTAGTGAGCGTATGTACCAAGATTGTCGAATACGAGATATCTCGTAGTATGTACCAAGGCTGCAGACTACGAGATATCTCGTAGTATGCGGATGCACAAAGAGCCTGCTGACTACGGGATGTCACGTAGTGAACGGATGTAGCAATACTGCCGACTACGAGACATCTCGTAGTATTTACCAAGACTGCCGCCTTCGAGATATCTCGTAGTAAGCGGATGCACCAAGCCTGCTGACTACGGGATGTCACGTAGTGAGCGTATGTACCAAGATTGTCGAATACAAGATATCTCGTAGTATGTAACAAGATTGTCGACTACGGTATATCTCGTAGTAAGCGGATGTACCAAGACTGCCGACTACGAGATATCTCGTAGTAAGCGGATGTACCAAGACTGCCGACTATGAGATATCTCTTAGTATGTACTGTGACGTTGCAAAAATTGCAAAATTTGCGTCTAAGCAGCCGAAACCCCACTATCGAAAAAAATGTGGTTATGGCGTGGATGTTATGGTTGGACCCTTGGTGGCCTCGACCTTCCCCCAGCCGCGTGACCCGACAGATATGGTATTTCGCTTTAGGATTTCGCGTGAAAAGAGCGCCCCATTAGGAAAAGCGCGAATGGGGCATAGGGTGGGGGAAACTAGGATCGAAGCGTCGCGTTAACGAAAATCGAAGGATCAGTGTCGCGTTGGCATCCGTCTCGAGTGGTGAATTCAATGTCGGCGCGATAAAGTAGTATCCGAGTGCTAGTGACGTCACGAGGGGACGAAACCGAGGACCGCTTCGAGTAGGACTACCTGGAAAAGGACACAGACGAACTGCGGGATCGTTAGTATGTTCATTTCCTCACTCATATAAGAAGAATACACGACAATCATTGATATTGAAATAGTCTCTATTTAAAAATATAGTTTCATATATAAATAGAAACTGAAAATACGACATGGAAGATTAGCTGTGTACGTTCAAATGATGTATGGTAAACCTGTAAATTATGATAGTATTTCATGATTAAAACGCTTCATAAAATTTGCATTCTGAAATCAGTCATTTCATATGCAACGACCTAATGCAAATTTGAATTTGAATCGACATACAGTTTCATGTACAGGTATTGAAGAACATATAGGCATAAAATAGATACAAATTTTCTCCTTTTTTTTTTTTAGGAAATTACGAATCACAAAAAAGTTCTAATCATTGAAACTGTATAATAAATCGTAGTGCAAGGGGTTAATATTCATTATGTTTTAAAAATGAATATAATTAATATAGTCACAGCAATTGGGTCCCTTACTTGGGTCCTCTAATTCTGTTAGGTTACGGCCACCGCATTGAAATTAAACTTCAATTGATCATAGCTTAATGAAATCAAAAATCATTTTCAGTCCTTTGATATCCTAACTGATAGAAATCAGGAAACAGTCTTGAATGACATAATTTAGATTTTGAAGATTCATCACCATTTTACAAGCACTGTCTGAAATAAAATTAACTCTGGCTAACGAAGCATTTAAATTGCAATTCATTGACTTACAAGGGAGCATATTCTGTTGATACAAGCCGATTTTTATGAAACTTATGTGAGATATAGTTCTTCGAAAAATATTTAACACGTGTTTTTTTTAATCGGCTACCATCCACTTTGAAGGGGTGAAAGCAACCCTCAAAGTAGGGGGTCAAAACCACATTTTTTTAGATATCTCGGAAACCAGAGGTCGAAAAAATTAAATTTTTTTTAAATTGTGTTTTCTAATGGGGGAAGTGTAGTAGCACAAAAAAATTCTGACAAAAGTTATTTGTTTAAACAATGTATTAAAAATTTGATGTTTTTTGCAGTTTCTCTTATTTATTGTTAGTTCATTTTAATATAAACTCGGGTGTGTGATCTTTGATCCAAAATGGGGAATACGTGTTTTAGGATTTTTTCTGTTTGCCATTTAACGATAATTATGCATAATGAAAGATAGTCTTGCACCTGGTGTGCGGAGGAAGGAATTCTGGCTTGTTTTGTAGAAGTATAAGCATTTAGTATAAACGTGTATAGTATTTTGAATAATACCACTGGGTTATATGCACACCTGGGCAAAATTTCGAGAAAAAATGTTTAGAATACTAATGTGATTCAAATAAAATACTACTCTAAATAGAACGAAAAATTCCGACAAATAAAATATCTTTATTTTGATAACCAGATACATAAAATAAAATATTTTAATGTTGTACTTCAGATATGTATTTCAAATATTTCCTTACAATGAAAATAAGTTGAGGAAATAGTTAATATTATAAATTATAATTTTTAACATAAGAAACTATAATAGTTAACAAAGCATTATTTGTAGCTTAATTACGAATATTTGCATGTAACATGTTGATAAACAGACGAAAATATAATAATGTCGTAATAACATTACACGCAACAAAATATCAGAAAAGTATAAGTTACTATCAACTGTTTCAAATACTATTTTACACAATCCTACAAAATAACTCTGACTATTTTCAATATTTTCCAAATAAAATACTATTTTTGAATAATGTTTCAAAAACTTTTTCTTATAAATAAAATAATTTATTTGCATGATTATAGGTATTAAAAATAAAATAAATAATTTAGTATTTTCTATTTGAAATACTATTTTGCCCAGCACTGGTTACATGTCGTTTGTTGTTTTATTAGTAGCTAAAATAAAGTTATAGCCAATTCGCCTGCGAATTTCAGCGATCATTGGGCCATCGGTCAAAATAAATCTGAAATCTTTTTAAACTGTGGAACCGTAAGATAATTGAAACTGGAGTTTTCCTCGTTGTAAATGGTAGCTCTGAAAAGAGCTGATTTTATTTTGGGTTCTTCTTGTTCCAAAGTCGGTTCGTTCATTAGGTCGTCGAATATTAATTCTTGTTGTCTTTCTTGCTTCTCTGTACCTATCCATCACGTCTATAATATTGTGTGCCGGTTCAATTTCCTTCCCATTCGTGGGAGTTTCGTTGTTATTGTTGCTGCGACTATACGTTTCCATGAAAATGTTTATAACATTCATCGGATTGACCTTCATATTTGTAAAAACGAGTCTAAAACTGAACAATCAGGAAAAGTAAAAATAATATGATTATCGTATGTTTACCTTGGTGAAACCGCCACGAATGGAAAGGAAATTGAACCGGCACACAATATTATAGACCTGATAGACCCTTTCTCGCGAATTTATAATTTAGGGATAAACCAGAAGCCGGGGCAAAGCGAACACCCTGTATCGCGTGCGGGTTGAAAGAGATAGCACGACCGAAAGTGTATAAGCGTTTCATATCGAGCAGGGCTATCTAAATATCAGCGGCGTCCGCGCGCTGCCGAACGGACCCGCGACTATCCGAATATTAACGCCGTTGGATATTCATAATATGGTTAGCCGCGTATCGGCAAATATCCGAATTGGCGGATGTTCATGTCATCGCAGATATTCGTATTACCTAAATACGATTTACGATTTATCGCGCAGCCCGATGTACATATATCCGACATGGCTGCAAACATTACCGAGAATATATAAGTCCCTTAATGATCCGCGTTCCGCAACGCATTTGCGTTTGTCCGCGTCGGCACAGGGATCGACTATGCCTGTGCAAACTGTCATGTATAAGGCACGCGATATTCCACTTTAAACCTAAACGACTAAACAGCGTCGCGCGAAAATAACAACGCCAATTAGAATACTATATAGAAAAGCGTTCGAACGTTGTCGAAAAATTGTCGACCTTGAAATTACGATCATTTCGTTAAAAAAAAAGTGGTACAACCATAAGCCTGGACTTATTTTAACCCCGAACTCTGATTATGTAGCACCGATACTTCACTAATACAGTTTCATTCCGATATAAGACGACGACGCGGGACAGGCTTTCGTCTTATTTCGGGTGAGGGTACTTATGCGGCTTGATTATGTTTTCGAGCGGGCCGAGGCGACATATATACAGAAATCACTGTAATAACGCGCGAAAGCAATTGATCGTCGACTGTAACAGAAATTCAGCACCCCCCCCCCCCCCGTCCTCCCCGCAGGACCCGTGAGCAGAATCGAGCGTCTAAGCAAGAGCGGTTGGACCCGCGAAAAAAATACAACATGCCCGAATCCCCGGGGGACGTCTTTTCAATTTCTGACAATGCTTTCGCTCCGATCCGGTGCTCCGTCCCATTATTACAAAACCGAAAATAAATGGTTAAAAACGAAGTAACCGGAGGGGCTTCTTTTTCTCTCGGTAACAACGTGCTTCTCGTTAAGTGGATTCATCCAGAGACGCGATGGCGAGAAGGAGAACGGACTCTCGCGCGCACGCCAATCCCTTGCGCGTGTATAATAATACACGCACAAAAAACACGTACAAACACGTAGCCCCACGTAGACGTATAATATAGTATACATAAGAGACGTGTATCGCGCGACGATTCAGAAGAAATGGAAGCGATCGTTGAACGGGTAGAGCATGAAAGGAGCAAGATAGTGGAAAAAGAGAGGAGAGCGAGAGAGATTGAGGAGAGACGGGCGGGGAAGGAAAGGGGAAGAGAGACGTGTGAACGAGCCCCGGGGCGAGATGGTTGGGTTAGGCTCGAACAGACACGGGTACGGAGCATAATAAAAAGATTTATTCGGCTTTTATCCCGGAGTTATTCAGCTCTTTTCATCCGGCCGGTGAGCCCGCGTTTTTTCTTCCACGCTACTACCGCTCTCTTCCCCTTTTATAAGTCTCTACGGGCGGAGCAATTCGACAAAGGGAGCGGCGGGAGCATCGGGGAGGTGGGGTGGGGTCGGGAGGGGAAGGAGAGAGAAAGGGTGCTCGGAGAGGGAGGAGAGAGATGAGACGGAGATAAAGAAAAGAGGGAAGCCGGAGGATGGCGAAGCCAGAGGGCCCTGATTAAAATATACGAGCGAGCTTCGCGGATTTCTTCTTATATCCCTGGATCCTTATGTCTCCCTTTCTCTTGCTCTTCTTTAGCCCTCCTCTTTTTCTTCTGCATCTCTCTCTCTCTCTCTCTCTCTCTCTCTCTCTCTTTCTCTTTCTTTCTCGCTTCATCTCCACCCTCGGCCGTCATCCAGCCCATTCGACCTTTCTTTCGCGTTCCCCTCGAATGCCCCCGCGTATTCGGGGAATTCGAAATGAGCTGCCATCGCGAATTCACGCGCGCCGAGAATTGGACCGAGCGTATTTTACGCCTGGGTCCCGGACCCCGGTGAAACTGCAAAACAGCTACCCGCCCTCTGATTACTATGATTTTTCGATGTCGGAGTGTTTACTCTATATATGTCCAAAATTCCTAGACGATAACAGTCACAGAACTATCCCCACTGCCACGGGATATACCCCGTAAGGGGTCTAGATGATCGAGAGACCACGATCTCCTGGCCGATATATGTCCCTGGCTAGACCCGCATTTTGGACGTATAGCGAGTAAACACTGTATTAGAAATCTCCAACATTGTGGACGACTTTTCTTGTGTACCTGTTTCCGGTACACCCCACTCATAAGTCTTAGGACACCTCTGGTTTTTAGTAAAACTCTGGTATTTCGTATAGATTATTAACCTTTAACTGTATTAACTACATAATATAAATATCCTGATACGTCCAGTAATATTTACAACTTCAGAGTAATAATTCATTAAAAATTATGAAATAGCTACCCTAATCACCAGATTGGGCCATGGACAGACAGGTGGACGGAACTTTTGCCCTATTTCGAAAAGACATTTATGGAATATTTTGGAACGAGAATGGAATTATATAACAACAGAAAGTATGAAAAAATTGATCACGCGGATGCCAAAAATAATGAAAACTGTAACAAAAAAACGTGACGGATTCTTCGATGAAAAGAAAATATAAATATTTGTTTGCTTCTTGGAAAAATTTTTGATGTATGAATGCAGCATCCTTTCCTCGACATATAAGATAAGGAAAAATTCGTTCGCATCCTTCAACGATTATTTCGATTTTACAGAATTGAATACAAATATGATCACTGTCCTAAAACTTATGAGCGGGAGTGTATGTATTTTTGCACGGCATACGTACGGCAGCGAGAAATATTTGTTATAACTAGATTGCGGATCTTTATCCAAAATGAAAATATTCTGTATTTGTTGTAAAATATAGAAGCCTCTTAAGAACGTTTCCCTTTCTTTAGTAATTCTACTAGGTCGAAAGTAATGTATTGATGGCATTTTTCTCACAAATGCATAAAATTCGCAATCAAGTTACAATTATTTCACGGAAGCATCGCCGCCCGCTTTGGGCGCGCTGTGTGCTGGAAACGGACAGAGTTGAGCAAATTTTATTTGAAATAATAAATAACAAATTACAAACTAAATTAATATTTCATTTTAAAATAATAATTCAATTTTGATTCAATTAAAAAATCATTTAATGAATTCCACAAATAATTGAAAAAAATGTTATTTCTCATTTGCAAATAAAATGTTATTTCCCATTTGGATTTTAGGGAAAGACAAATAATAAATAATTTGGCATAGTGGTGCATGAATTCCGAATTTATAGAGTAGGGGGACCGAGTTCGTTTACATCAGCGAACGTTCGCGGAAACAAAAATTCAAGAAGATCTGAATGAAGAACTAAATAAATAAATCTTTATTATTTAAACGATTGCTTAAATACATAAATGAATTTCTATTATTTAAAAAATGATTTAAATAATAAGTAATCATAAAGAATCATTTACATGATAAATATGTAAACAAATTTTTGTAATTATTTATTATTATTAGTATAACATACTATTAAAAAATCATCGAGATCAATGTGGTGGTAGACATACATACCTATTATTACCAGATTTTTTCGAACAGTTTTTACGTTTCGTCAGAAAAAATCTGAGATTTCATTGTGTTATTTAAGTTGTTTTAAAGTCGCACTGTCAATTTTTTAGTTGTTTTGTCGTGAACTCGATGATATCCCTTAGAACGATTCGAGACCCGTATTTCCTGACTATGATTTTCCGAATAAACAATAAATAATAAATAATTAGCAATAAAATGGTAATTAATAAATAACAATTGAAATTGAATTTACAAATAACAAATAAATTCATTGTTTAAATAATTTGTTTAGATCTATATAAATAATAAATAACTATTTTTAATCCGGTCCGATTAAAAATCCGAAGCTTTTTCAGTGACTTTTAATTAAGCTACAAAAGGCATTTCTTGAAGTCTATAGCACGTATCAATAGCAAGTATAAGCAGAATTCAGTTTAGTATTGATAGTGTTTCGCTACATATTCTCACTAAACTGCGGACATTATGCAGTTTGCAATTCTTTTAGAAGTATTTTAAAAAAGTAGAATCAAATAAAATGTTATTGTCAGTGATAGTAGCTCTTGCAGATCTGAAATAAATAAAAATTCTACTAAATTCTGTGGAATGTTATATTATAGAATTTTTTGAATATTTTCAGAAGCCATAAACGCATAAAGCTCCGCAGTCTAACTATTACTAACATGCCAAGGAAGAAAAAATTGTTCAAAATATTGGGATATATAACGGTATCGAAAAATCACTGAAATCGGAGAGTAGGCAGCTATAGTCCTATAGTTCCACCCGGACTCGGGCCGCGCGGTCCGCCGATATCCGGGGGGTTGCGTTTTATGCCGCTCGGTGATCGCTCGCGATAAATCCGCTCCCTCGCGTAAACTTACAGCTCGTAACCCGTGATCGACCGCGTTTCCGACACTCGCGTAGCCGTTCCGGCCAGCTGAACGTTAGCCTTTCCTCAACCCGAAACCCGTCGCGTCGTGCCCGAACGTTATCGCGACCCGCGATCCCGCACCGGCCCGGCTTTAGGGCGCTGTTTCCCAGCGAAACTGGATCCCGTAATTTCGACTCGCGATACCTTCAGAAACCGCTACACTGTGGTCTCGATCGAATTTAATGGCGTTCTGTCAAAAAGCCGACTTTTCCAAACCGATATCTATAGCAACGTCTCGATGTACGGGGTGTATAAAAATTATATGTCACGACTACCATACCTATCTTCAGTGGAGATCTTAAAAGCGAAGACTCCGTAGATTCGCGATAAGGTAGAGTGACCAAGTTACCGACAAAATGGTTTTACGTCCCTCAAGTTTTCGTCCTTATATGAGAATATTTTTCGCTGGGAAAGGGCTCATTCGAAAGAGAAAAGTTCAATCTAGCGCGCGCTGGTCATGAGCTGTCGAGATTATGTAGATATTTGGTAATATAAGCGTTAGAAGCAGAACAAAAATTGACGATGTGCATGCCGTGGAATCCAAGCATCAAGTCGTATCAAGACCAAGACGGATCTTAAGTCAGTGGCTGAAGGCTGTCAACGGAAATTATATAGCACTTTCCGACCTGCTGTCGACCTCTGCAAAAGTCACGTGACTACCCTTGGCCCTTAAGTACGGCGCGCTTGTCCGCAATTTTGTCTCCCAGGGACGGCGCGCCTGGCCGCGGATGGCACAAAAGCCACTATAGTGGTTCGTACCGTTCGAACTGATGCTTTCCACGGAAGCCGCTATAGTGGCGTACCGTTCAAACTGATGCTTTCCACGGAAACCATTATAGTGGCGTACGGTACTTAAGAGGTTTAGAAGCTTGCCGCAAAATTGACCTTGACCCTCTTTTCAAGGTCAACGTGATTTTATTTCATCGTATAGTACTCATCGTGAGCAACGGAAGTCTCAATGGAGCCATAGTTCCGTGAACTATTTTATTTCATATGTATACAGGATGTTCCAAGAAACGTAGACATATATATCCGTGGAGAGGGGGGGGGGGGGGGGGATACATGAAAGTAAGTAGAAAATATAGAATAAATTTATTTCATTCGACATCTCGTTTCTGAGAAATGAGAATTTGACGAATTTGACGAACAAGCGTGCTATTGTATAGGAGTCGTCTGACGCGTCTGTTCATGATCGACGAATTCTACTTAAAAATGCTAGGCCTGCGAACTTGGCGGATTTTCGAATTCTAATTTCGCGAGAACGAGGTGGCGAATGAACAGAATTTATTGTAGAATTTCGACTTATTTCCTCGTGTAGAATCACCTCCTCCACGTTTATACTATCTCGGGACACCCTGTATACATACGCAATAAAATAGTTTACGAGGCTTCCAAGTCGTTTTTTAAGGGAACGGTCGAATCAAGACCCATGGTTCCTTCGAGACTATTGTTTCTCTCGACGAGTACCGTACAATGCGATAAAAAGAAAGTTTAATCTTGAAAAAATGGTCAAGGTCAATTTTCCGGTTCATTTTTTAAACAGATTGAAAATCTAGGTCGACATTTTTTAATTCCTACCGATCCAGAGATGTAGAATTACGCTATGAGGAATCTTATTTTTTATACACCATGTGTGTACCAAGTGGGTGCAAAAAGTATTTCAACACTAAATTTCTCATTCTCATAAAATAGTATAACTATATGAGCCTCTACTTTTGCCATCCATCGTTCATTTTTGTCTAACATATTTTTGCATGATACAGCGACTGGGAAACTGTCTTCTTCTCTCTTCTTCCGTCTTCGAAAGTGTAGTGCTCAAAAACTTTTTGGATGATATTCACTGACAGATACTTTCGGTACACCCTTCAAAAGGAATGTATAAAACCTGGACCAACTGATTCGAGTTTCTATAAGAATTTATAATTAGAAGGTTTGCTACATGATGTAGAGGAAAAGTTTTAAGAAAATTGCAATTGAGAAAAGTTACGAAAAAATTGGTATATCTTGATACAAATATACATAGATATTGATTTTACATTTTTATTAACCGATACTACAATGAAAATGTGGAGGAAAAGTTTTAAGTAAATTGCAATTGAGAAAAGTTACGAGAAAATTGGTAAATCTTGATACAAATATACATAAATATTGATTTTACACTTTTATTAACCGATACTGTAATGACAATCGAGGAAAATATTTCCTCACTAAATAATTGTTTCGAATTTGTTACAAACACTCGTGTGAAAACCAATCAGATTTTCCCTGCGATTTTCCAAAGTAGAAAAATACATGTCGAACAACATTCTTTCAAGTATGATATCCTACCAACAGCGCGCTAACATCCACGAGCGTGGTCGCTTGCCTGGCTTTAAATCCAGCGTTTAAACAAGAGGATCCGCACACGGCGAGAACTGAAGCGCAATACATTCGAGAAGCGACTGAACTCGGATAACGTCTCGAAAGAATCCGCGGCGCGGTTCGTTCCGCGCGAATGTTCATCTGAAAAAATCCGGCAATCCTCTCTGCCCATCCCCCCGGGTCGCAAATTAAAAACAGCGGCGCGGCCCGTTCCTCGGCGAGATTTTTAATTCCGAAATTCAAATTAAAATTGAATTAGCGATTCAACGGGCGACGGGCTCGCGCTCGCCACTTAAGCCTTCAAACTCTTCCGTTCTAAATTCAAATTAAACCGTCCGATTATTAAATCCACCCTCCTATCTGGCGCACGATAATGAAACCGAGTGAAAGCGACACGCGTACAAAAGAGGAGGAATTTCGCGAGCGAATCGTGCACGCGAATCGTCGCGGATTTTCAAAGTTCACCACGGAAACTCTCCCACCGTCCTCCTTTCACCCCCACCCCGTCCCGCCCCACACCACCCCCTTTTCTGTCTCTGCGTCGCGCGTTTTCGTTCCGGGGGAATAAAAACTATTCTCGCGTTCGGATCCGCGGAGAGCGAGTAAACAACCGTGCCGCACGGAATAAGTGAATTTGTTGAAAGCGTGGGTGAGTGGAAAGCAGGGTGCGCGGGCGAGGGGCAAGGGGACCGGAAGAGGAAAGGGGTAGCAGAGTCGGGGTGGAGCGAGAGGAGGAGGAGGAGGGGGAAGAAGACGGGCGATGGCTGTTCGCTCGACAGAAATAGCCGCGAAGCCGTTTCAACATTCAAAGGCTTGCACCGCGGCAAATTCCACCTTGGTGCAACCTTTCATCCTTGCTGGCGGCGCCTCCCTTTCTCGAGCAGGCAGCCTTGTTTATCACCGGCGTCATATCGAGGGGATGGGGCGGTTGCCGAGACTCGAAAGAGAGACTCCTCGGCGTCGCGGCCGTAACGCAATTACGGCCGCACTTAATTTGTTTGAAGTACACTGCGCCACCGGCGGAGGTGTTAATGGCAACGCGACCTCATCCACTTCTACGGACCTCCTCCTCCACCCCCCACCCTTCCTTCTCCTCCTCATCCCTCTCGTTCTTCTTCTCCGTGCCTCACCGTGCCCCGCCAGCCCCGCCAACCTCGACGCCCACGTTTCTCGTTCTCACCCCCTTCTGCTTCCACCCCCGGGTCCGTGCTTTCCAAGCGCCACGCCGCGCACAATACCCTCCTACGCTACCTACGGGGTGGCTCCGCAGAAATAATCGGAGGCAAATTTTTAAGGGGACACTGGAACACCGCGCCGTCGTCTGACAAACAGTTGCCGTTAATTTGGCACTTCGCGCACCCCCTTCTCTCCCCCCCCCCCCCCCGCCTCGTCAACTTTATCTCCCATCCGCGAATTTTTCCCGCCACCTTTCACCCTCCCACCCTTACAGCTTCGACTTCTTTTCACGAAAACGACTTCGAGACAGCGGACACGAGGAGCACGATGAATAGGGACGTTCGTTCAGACGAAAATTGAGTTTATGAGGAACGGCGTAATTGGAGGTGGAACTTTTACAGGCCCCCTCTCTCTGCTCCACGGAGACGACCGTACCTTTCTTATACGGAGTCCGTCGTTTCAATGCGATTTCCCTCCCTATGGTCTCGCGATTGTACGCGGCGACCATTTGGTTTTCTTCTTCTTCTTCTTCTTCTTCTTCTTCTTCTTCCGTGGCTGTCGTTGTTCGGCAGGTATTGTTCGACGGTTGTGTGCGCCGGTGTGAGTGAAGCGTTTTGTGCGCTCGCGGAAACAGTGTGCTGGTAAGCGTGCCGCTCATTTGCCGAATTATTTAACTCCATAAGAGAGAATCAGAGAAAATTTATGGAATAGTACACGTTCATTTTGTATCGTTATTTCAACTTTTGTTATTTGTCGGTACTGACCCATTACCAATTTCATTACGAGGTTTCAGGTGAAAATGCGCTGTTTCATTTCGTCTGACGCTCAAAATACTTGAAAAATGCTTAAAAATAAAAAATATTGCTTCCACATCAATGTAGAGTGATTAGATGGCTACTACGTGTTTATGATGAGAACATGATCAAGTATGGCGTCTGAAATCGGTGACGTCTCCGAGACGTCATTTTAAAGGAAGATATTAAGCTTATTTGTTAACACTAGGTTTACGGACCACTAAACATTACTGTTCTACATTATTTTATAAAAATAACAAGAATTTATCTATCGAAATTTTTAGCTATTCCCTTTTATAGTATGTACCCAAAGAAATAAATTTGTTGAATAATTTCTCATAGATGCATCTATGCAATCTCGATAATTGTTAATTAAATTACGGGTCCCATAAATCAACGGGAATTTATTCCGATTGTAAAATATTAAACATTAATCCTTGGTTGGTGGACTATTCTTACAACTATATAATTGATGATGATTAGAACTATTACATTTATTTATCATTTTCTGGAGACACGACAGACTTTCTGTTGTTCCTAATGCAACAGTTGTTCATTTTATCGCCAGTAATTAAATGACGATTTGGATACTCCGGGTCAAACTGGACCCAGGTTCCATCGTCGAAGGGTTAACAAAGTACTTTGGCTATGAATGTCAAAAAGAATTGGAATGTTGGTTAATCGACTTATGAACGGCTCAAATATGATACAGTTATAAATATAAAATTTCAGAATATCGATATATTAGTCCCAACTTAAAAATGATTGAAAAAGGAAACCATTTTGTGTTTGACTTCTGTGTTTCGAAAATTTTTATGTCGCACAAAGATCCACAGTCTGCGATATTAAATTGTTCTCCTTGCGAACATAATGTGTATCGTAGCGTTGATTTTAACTCTCATAACTTAATTGTTATCTTGGTGTCAAATTGATTCGCAACAATGAAAATTAATATGACGGTAAGATAAATAATTGACTTTGCAAAATGTGCAAACTATGCAGAACATTATTCAGGATCGATAAAAAAAAATGTGCAAAATTGACGAACACGTTAGGGTTAATCCCGTTTTGGGGTTTATTTTCAACTTTTGACTCCGGACAGAATAAAATCGAATATAAACCAAATTGTTCGGTAATTTGTGATGGCGCAGATAACGAAACAGTTTAAATAACTTTGAAACCTGTTTCGTGTTGAACTTCAAAAAAAAAAGGATGTTGTTTTCAAATATTCATACACGACTCCACTTTGAACGTTTCATTTAAATGGTTGAATAACATAACCCGCGGAAGTAAAAAACCGGATGGAGTTCAAGTGAAATAAAACGGGATGAAAACACATTTATTCTCCAATCAATTATCTCGTCTAAATTGTGTGTTTACCACATCGGTAAACAATGCATTTTATGGATTTATGATAAAATTGAATAAGTCAAATACGAAACAGTAAAACCATTAAGGGAATTTCGGAATATTGCTATATTTTTATCAATTTATCGACAATGTTGACAGAAAAAATGAATTCCTCTTATCTCTTGTTTCTAACAATTAACTCAGGAAATGTTTATTTTGCATAAGGGCCCGCAATTTGTTTAAAAGTATTAGTTTCAGTACCTACTCTTTAATCATCATCCATCCCTCATTTTTCGAACCGATTTTTCATCCCTTTTAATCAAATTCATGCAACGATAAAGAATAAATACAGTGAATTATCTATATATGTCGCCGAGGCGTGGCCGATAAATGTCGCGGAATTATCCCCACTACCGCGGTGCAAACCACGTGAGGAGCCTATAGGTTCCAGAGATCTCGGTCGCCGACACCTGGACGATAAACAACATCAAGACCCGTGTTGCTGACATGTATCGAGAATTCACTGTATGATAAATATATAAATAACTAACTTTACAAATTCTGCAGTTGAAAATGGAAACCACTAGATTTATTATTCCGTTGCGAATGTATCGAAATTGTTAGAATCAATTGAATCTTGGGATGGCGAATTGTAAATTCTATTTTTCTGGTAACCAGTTCGAAATGGTTAGCTATTTGCGATAGGTCGAATAATAAAACCAACATTAATTACGAGACAAAAAAAGAAAAAACAAAAAATATTTGTTACGCAATGGGCATGGTGCGAATGGACCAAATATCTTTCCTTTATTTAAAATATTTTTTTCCGAATATCATTTTTTTGGAATTATCAAGGGCATCGGTGTTTTTTGATACATAACTAAATTTTTTTTATTGCATCGTGTAACTGACTGAAAAATACATTCAGATATGTATAATAACATGACCTTGCAATGACCTTGATCTTTAAAGGACCACACTTTATTTTTGTCCGTGACCGCAGGGGGTTGAGAATTAGCAGATGATCGCTGATTGGCCAGATAATTGCCGAAGAACGCCGGTAAAATATCTGTTTGCCGTTTCCGGGGCGTTGCTTAAATTTAGCGATCATAATCGCCCGCAAATATATACGCGGTACGTAATTGACGCAGCTGTATATTGCTAAAATCGTTAGATAATTGCATTATCACTTACGTAATTTCATCGAGCGAGACCGTCAAAGACTTCCGGGGTAATAACTGTTTGCAGCGTATTCTGCATTTCAATGCGAACAATTTAATTAACAACGGGGGCCAGCGGGGCCGGAGGGTGGGTGGCGGGGGTGGATGAGAGGCAGAACCGGAGAGGGGAGGGGGGAGGGGAGCGGCTGTACGCAATTGCGTTATTTACAGTGATAATACTATTACACTCGTGCGCGGCGTTACATATTTATGGTATTATCGCTACGGCGCGGCGCGGCGGCGGAGAGCGGCACAAATCGATCCGCGTCGCGTCGCGTCGCGTCGCTTCGCCGGTACAGTGATTCGAATACAGGCCGCGATGACAGTTTCAAAGAGGATCACCAATCCCAACGTTTGTTCCCGAGTTTTTTTTAACGACCGTTCTATCGCGCGATCCCACGAAATTTGATCTTAAACGTTGCGCGCAACAGTTACTGTTGTTTTATAGACTTTCACATACACTCCGCAACAAAACTATGCGACATATAAGAAAAACATTGGAAAATATATTCTAGGAAAAATTTTGCTCTTCCTTTGGCTGAACTTCCGAAAATCGGTCGAATCCGACCCATCTGAAATTTGATAAATAGGTTTATTTTGCATTAAAAACACGTTTCCTAAAAGGACTTTTGGCGACTCGAAAAAGTTTTTTTTTTATCATACTACTATCGCTTCCTACCTTATTCGACTCTTAGTACAGCGAATTCTGCCCTCTCTAATTGACGCAACATGTGTTTTAGGACGGAGCCCCTCCCGCTGCACTCGCCCCCAAACCTAACTAAAATTTATCGGTAAGGTAGAAAATGATACTAATGTGATAACAAATTTTTTTTCGAGCCGCCGGAAATCCTTTTGGTGAACACGTTTTTAATGCAAAATGAAGTTATGTGTAAAATTCGAGCTCAATTTGACTTGTCCGATTTTCGGAACTTCCTTGTTTTTTAAAACAGTCTCTGTTAACAATGTTATTTTCATTATTAGAATAATAGACAAAATAATAGTAACACAAGCAATTACATTTAAGAATAACATTTTTATTAATCAATTTTGTAGTCACCACCATGTTCTATAATTATCTCCCAACGTTTTATAAATTGGTGGACTCCTTTTTCGTGAAATCGCGATGTTTTTCTTCAAGGAAGAATTTCTTCACGGTTAATGATCAGAACTTCTCTGCCTTCCCTAACTTCCTAAAAGAAAAGAAAAGTATATATTTATTCTTCATCTACATTTACGTCAAAGCTTAAATATTGATTCACTAAACTATTTTATGCGTTTGTGACAAAAAGTAAGTAGAGTAAATACGATACAGTAGAAATTAAAGATACTGTTGTTATTTTCCACTCACTAAAATTGTTTGAAACAGAAACAAATGCCTATGTAGCTCCTGTATCTTACAATTAATGCAGACAATTTTTATTTTGCATAAAAATCCGCAGTCCATTGATTATATTTAAAAGAATAGAATTTTATTTTAACCTAAAACAAAGAAATAATATCTTCTTTTATTCGAGCAATTTTAATCTCAGTCGAGATTATTTATTACAAAGTGTTGTGGACATATATCGAGCACTGTACTACATTCATTGAAAAATTAGGAGAAAGTAACAAGTTTCAACGATAAGAGCGATTAAACTGTAAATTAATCTCTACGCCCTTATCGTTGAAAAATTTCCAAATAATTAAATAAGTTACGTCTTGCACACCTGCCTTAATGGTTTATGTAGTTAATGGTTTTTCATGGTGGTTACTATCCCCTAATTTCGCATCAGTCAATGTTTTGTTATCGATGAAGACTGGGTGCCGGTGAAGTTTGTTGCGATAAAATCTGTTGTCCGTGAATTCTGGCGTCGGTGAATTGTTGTCGGTGAAATCTGTGCGATGAAACCTGTGTCGGTGATTTCCATCGGACTCGATACAATAGCTACACAGACATTTATTTCTTTTTACAATAACATCATAGAGTTGCGCACAATGCAACTCGATTTTCTCGGAAACAACGCCTGGTATGAACAAATTTTATTCTATACTTTCGACATAGGTATTTTTCTGTAGAATAACCCCCTTTTGTACCACCAGTTACCGATCACCCCGTAGTTGTTGGACACGGATCCCGAATTTAGGTGCACCTTGCAAATTAGAATCACCAATGGGAAAATGTTGGAAATAGTCGTCGAAGCCGGTGTCGGCGTATGAGAACCTCTTTATCTCGTCAGCGTGCAACGAATGATGATTTTCCGATTTACAACGTTCCGCTTCTCGTGTCGCATTAACGTTTTACCGGGTTTGGTTAGCACCGCGCGCTGCTCGGACATTCGGTTTTTCCGTGGATCGCCGGAGGGGCGTTCCCGCGATTTTGCAATTTCGCGGCAAACTATCGCGTTACCGCGATCGATTTCATCGCCAGACCAGCCGATATTAAATTTCAATAAGCGCCTACGCGATAATCCGCGCGCTGCGCCGCGCACGGTCCGTCGCCTCGCAACGAGACGGGATTACGATCCTTATTGAAATCGTAAATATCGACACGGCCACTTGCAAAATTAACGCGGCCAATTAATCCGATCGGTCTATTCCCGATCCCTTCCCTTGTTGTGCTCGCGAAAATTTTCATCCACCCATATGTACGTCGGCTCGCTGACCGTTTGTGTCACGAGACGCAACGGAGCAACGAACGTCGTTCATTTATTCTGGACAACCAGGCTGAGGGACCCAATTACTGTACCTGCATTAATTAAAAGTTGATCAGTTTTCGATTGGTTATACATTGCAATAAAAAAATTTAGAAAAAAATGACTTTAGTATTTTCAAGGTCACCTTCGTTTTCTTAAATGGCACTTTGTATTTATGACTTAGTAGTATTATAGCCAGTATCGAGACGCATTTAACGATCTAGCATACCATGACCTTCGGATGACCTTGACGGTAAAGAAATGAAAATTTCAACAAAAAAAAAACAGTCTGTTTGAATGGGTAATAACTCTAGCTTGGCCACCACGATCCCCTGATTTGTCACCACTTGATCTCTTTTTGTATGGGGTCATTTACAGTCGATTGTTTATGCTGTTCCAATACAAAATAAGAAACATTTAAAGCAGCGAATTCGTACAGCATGCGAAGAACTTCGCTACGACAGTATCGTAAGAGCAACCAATGCAAACTTACTACGTAGAACGAAATTGTGTCTACAACAACATGGATCACATTTCGAACATTTGATGTGACTTTTTCACGTAATCGTTTGCATTCATTTAGGGAAAGATCCTGAATTGAATGTAATTTCGAGTCATAATAATAAACACAAGTAATTATCACCCATACAAGCAGACTGTCATTTCTTGTTGAAATTTTCATTTCTCTGCCTTCAAGGTCATACGAAAGTCATGCTATACTAGGTCGTTGAATTCGTCCACAAAGTGCCGTTGAAAAAAATGAAGGTGACCTTGACAATATTAAAAGAAAAATTTTTCTATTGCAATGTATATCCAATCGAAAACTGATCAACTTTTGTTGAAAATATTTGTTTGTTAGATTATCGCAAGTACTTGAAAAATCGTGAAAAGTGTTATGTGGGACACCCTGCATATGTCATGTACAGTGATTACACTATATATGTCCCAAGTGCCTAGCCGATAAATGTCCCAGAACTACCCCAATGACACGGGGTATGCCCCGTGACGGGCCGCGAAGCTCGACAGA
>CM052120.1:13024057-13035498 GCA_028454245.1 Halictus quadricinctus | reverse complement strand
ACCATATTTTACGTATCTTTAGAAACAACAAAGATATTTGAGGTGCTAACGTTTGGTGACTCACCCTGTATATTTTCTATCCGATATATGTCCCTGGCCAGACCCGTGTTGTGGAAATATATCGAGGAAACACGGTATCGCGAAATTGTGAATTGAATCAATGGGTATTCTATCTTATTGTTAATTCGGTACTGTAAACCAAGATGGAGGACGCTCGAATGTGTCCGTCGCGGTTTTTTTGTTGGCCGCGAAATTTCAATACGGACGTAGCGAGCGACGCGAACGACCGCGCACGGGTGAACGAGTGCGCGAATAAACGACGAATTAGTGCGTGTCACGCGCAATATAGCGTGAAATGATTTCCTCCGGCTCTTACGTTTCCATTGTTCCCAGCGCGGGGCGTACGCGCGTTTGCATTGCACAGTTTGCCGGCACGAATCAACAGAATAAGTCACGCCTCGGCTGCACGCGATCGCGTCTGAATATCTACGGTTAGCCGGCTCGAAAGATGTGCCTGTCGAGATACGTAAATCCGACTCGCGAAACGAAAATGGTGGACGGGGTACCTCGCCGCCGCGCAGACACGGGGAATTGTAAATTGACCCGGGGGATTAAAATAAGTTTTCCGATCGGAGATTAAAACGGTAATGGAGCGGAGCTCTATTAATAAGCTACGGTAACGTTCTACTCCGGCTCGGCGCGAGAACGCCGAAAGTATACTGTGAGCATTTGCAATTACAGTGTTACAACTGTTCGTCCGAATTTCCACCTTGTTTAGACTAATTTATGGGAGCGGGAACTTTCCTGCGGCGAATAAATAATCTCCACCGGGTAGAATGGTAAAAGGGTGCAACAATTTCCGCGTGTTTCGTTCAGTTGCAGCTGCTGCGAATGCAAAAAATTTTCTATTCTACTTATGATCCTACATTAATCCTAATAAAGCGTGTTCGGTGTCTCTCGGGATCGTTAATTCTCCGCACACGCGTGAAGACAGTTATAATTTATGTGTACACAGGAAAGCCGACCGACTCGAACATTTTGATTTTAATGGGATTATGCTGTTTTGGGAGCTGATTTCGCGCGTCGTAATAAAACGAGGATCTGGAATGACAAAATTGTCTTATTAAAGATTAACGGTTCATTATGAAAAACGAGAACATTATTTTTCTTATAAATCTTTTGCTAACATATTTGATTACGGCCACCAATTCTATTTCTCACGAATGCTAGGCAGAGCCGCCAGATCAGGGGAATTGACTCGAATTTCGCCAGATGAGGGGAGGGAGCACGAATCGAGGGGAATACAGTTACCCTCTCTCTGCCAGTACCGGATTAGTCACGTCATATTGGGGCACGAGCACGACAGAGACGAAACGCGTCCCGTAACCGACCCGTAGCGGGAGAGTAGGGGAATAGCGTCGTAGAAGGGGAAGGTACAGTGGGGAACAAGTTCTGATCTAGCGACTCTGATGCTAGGACGCGCATAGCCGCCGATTTTCAAACTAAACTTTCTCGAAAACAAAGCGTCAACCGAGGAAGTGCTATTCATCTTTTTTTACTTATTTTTGCAAATAAAATCACCTCGGTTCGTTGATACCACCTATGTACGAGACACCCTCTATATCGAGATAATTTATGTCACTACCGAATACTAGTCAGAGTTGGCTGCCATCTAACATGTGGGTATCTTTTTTAGTGATATTTAGATTTTTATTCAAACATACAAGCATACAAGATTATGTTTCAAAGTATCCGTCATCATTTTGTAGTAGGACTTTTTCCCAACTAGTTGGTAAATTATAGATGCGTTCCTAGAACACGGCGGTTCACCAGATATGAAGTCATCGATGCATTTTTTGACCTCTCTAATCAGATCGAATTGTTCCCCGGACAAATTATGTTGGACCGACCTGAACAGATGATAGTCTGTTGGAGCCATGTATGCCGCATGACTTCCCATCCTAGTGCACAGAGACTGTTCCTCGTCCTTTGTGCAAAATGTGATCGAGCATTGTCGTGTTGCAGGATTAGGTGCCTACTCCCTTGGCCAGTGAAAGGTCGCTTTCTCTCCTATGCATCGTATACGCTCATTAATTGTTGCTGGCAGAAATCTGCAGCAATTGTTTGGCTGGGTTGAAGCAGTTCATAATGACAGTAAAATTTTTTTGTCCGTGAATATTGGACTTTTCCGTGCGGAATTAAACCATGATTTTCTTCGTTTCTGATTGCTACATAGGACCCATTATTCAGCAAATATGATTTCGTGCACACCATGGGGCACCCAACGACCAAGCTCCAGAGTTTTACCTAACTTTTTAAGGCGAAGAGATATCGATCGCATGTTACAGGGTCTTTTTAAAGCTGAAGATCGGCACTTTAAGACGTTGCCAAGAGCGAAAAGAAAGTGTAATTTAAAGGAAAGTTCAATTGAATGAAAAGGCACCGAACTCATTCGCACACCTATAGTCAGGGACAAAAATCTAGGACACTGCGTTCCTTTGCGTTTCCATGTGACGTCGGAAGAAAATCTACATTTTAGTAAAACATTTACAGGTGAAACTTTACCTCAGGAAACCAGACATTTTTAACTTTTTTTTATGCAGTCCTGTAGATTTTGACGAGAAAATGCCGAAAATCCGAATTTCAATCCCAGGAGATCAAAAGTTATGCGTGTCCAAAGTTGTGCGATTCTCTTTCTTTTGAACTTTTGATCTCCTAGGATTGAAACTGGGATTTTCGGCATTCTCTCGCCAAAATCTAGAGAATTACATAAAAAAAACGTAAAAATTTCTGGTTTCCTGAAGCAAAGTTAAGCCCAATCATATTTTATCCTATCTTTCTGTCCCCGACTGTAATAGATCAACATAGTCTCCCTCTCTGCCTCACTCTCTAAAAAAAAAATTAAGAACTAAACTACTTTCGTCAAGGGGATTTTGCCACCTGTGCACTGTGATCGAGGCGAAAGCGGCGCCAGGTAAGAGCATAACCGCGAGAGATCCAGGGCGAAGTAGATCGAGCGGGAGATTCTCCCCGAGCGAGTAAAGTTTATCACTTAAACCCGCAACGCTGTCGGCCGATTTCGTCGGCCGGGGGGTGAATGTAAGAGGGGCGGGGGGGGGGGGGGGGAATGGGGTATAGGGCGGGAATGTCACGAGCGCGAAGCGTGCACGGCCCGTGTCGGCAATTACAGCGGCGCAGCTGCGCTTTCAGACAGAACTTCTGATAGTTTAATGAGCCACGTCGGAAAACTTTTAAACGGCTCCGCACGTTATATCCCGTGGCGGCCGCTCGGATACGACAAGCCTACGGGCTGGAAAGCGAACGAACGGCCGCCGGCTGGGGTCGCAGGTTCAACAACCCCCCAGGCCGGCATTAGGGACGCCTGCCAGAAATCATGTTCACCTGCGAGCAGTCGAACGCCGCGCCGCATCGCTCCGCACCGCACGGAAACGCACGCGTTGCCGCCACGTGATAGGGAGAGGCTCGTTTCAGAAGATACCAAGGTGTTCGAAAGCAGAAACGCGATACCACGATATCGCCTATGGTCGGAACGCCGAGCGCCCCGCTGCGCCGCGCCGCGCCGGAGCGGAGCGGAGCGTTTTTATCTGGGCCCGTACCAGCTCGCCAGGCTACTGTTACCCGCGAAAATTAGCAATTTGCTTGCGGCCGTAAACCGTTAACGACCGGGAACCGAGAAGAGACGCCGCGCGAGCTACGCCAGTCCGCGCAGAACGCGGCCATTCGGATTTCTAAGAGGCTCCGGTACAAGGATGTTTGACCATGCGTAAGATTCCACCGGGGATTCGCTGATTTCGAGAAAGAGATACGCGCCGGGATCCCGTTAAATGCTCTCGAGTTATCCCTGCTATTTCTCGGATTGAGTCCCTTCTTCGGCTCTCGCTTCGGTGGCTGCTTCGAGAGGTGGATGTTTATGCAATTTCCAATTCCTATAATCAAATTTTAAGAGCCAAGGCTAGTCACGTGACTTTTTCAGAGTCAGCAGGTCGGTAACTGCTGTATAATTTCCGTTGACAGCCTTCAGCCACTGACTTAAGATCTGGGTCTTGCGTCTGTGACTAAACTTGTCACACTTTTTGCTCTGTATTATCGATATTATCAATTCTGGCGCCAGAAATGTGCTTCAAGTTTTTGGCTTTATTTCGCAGAGAATCAAGACAAAATATAGCTGAATTTGTAGCTGCAGATATTTTATAGCGCGCGCTACTCTCGATTTCATCCAGAAAACTCATTCAATGGCACAAAAATGCTTGCATTCCACGGCATGCGCATCGTCAATTTCGAGATTCCCCGAAAATTTCGAGAATATGACATACGACAATCTTGAAAATAATTCGTGATGGGCAGCATTCTTTCAATTTACAATAAATAATTACACTTATTATTTATTTATGCCCCATTCCTATTCCATATATTCCGAATTGTATACATTTATAATAATTAATTAAATAAGTAACAAGTACAATAACGTAATTTGCCGAAAGCGCCTTCAATAAAAAAATCCAAAATTATGAATGTATTCATTAAAACGAATATAAACGGTTGGTGGGTTCTCGGAATTTTCGGAAATCACGATTCTTTAGGGAATTCCGATTATTTCGGGAATCCCGATAAATACGAGAAGACTTCTTCGGGAATCCCGACACTTTCGAGAATCTCGAAATGTTTGTGTTATCGTGAAAAAATTTCGTGTTCCATCATCGACACCATCGATAATCGGGCAACGAAAACAGGGTAACCAAACTCTGTCAGGGGCCCTGACACTGATGAGTATAACTCGACCCTTACGACCCGATGTCACAGAATTCGTCGGGAGCCAAATCGGAATCGACCCTTGTCAGAATAAGCTCCACTTCACCGCACTATCCTCGGCAAATTCGCGTGCGACCCGATCGAAAATACCGCTAGTAGGTCGACTCAGTTTTCATTGAGCGTCGTAACTCGAGCGTCGCGTCGTCGCGACCGCTCGATAATGGTTAGAGATTCGGCGAACGACGGGCAAATAACGCAACGACGGGACGGATCGTTCGATAACGGAGCGAGATAGGAGGTGGGAGTGACGGTTGAAAGAAGACGGCATAGAGAGGGAAAGAGAGAAAGAGAGAAAGAGAGTCAGGGCGCGGTGTGTGGCGGTCGGAAGCGGTTGTCGTGTGGAAAAGTCATAAAAGTTTGAATGAAAAGTGACTCGGTTCTCCATGACTTCTTAACCACGGGCGCGATTTATTCATAGGTATGGCCACGGGCAGCGGCGCGGCGGCGTATAGGTGCGCACGTACCGGAGGTCGCATTCGGGAAAAGTTTCTCCCCGAGGTACGAAATATTTGATGGGGGCCAGGAGGGGGTTGGTTTATCGATCGGGACGGAACATTTTTGTCGCGCCATTAATGCCGCGAGGCGGACAAAGCGGGCCGCGCGGTTTCGCCGCCTCGCCGCGCCGCCGCGCCGCCGCGCCGGTCGATTTAACGCGGCCAGATTAAAAAGTTAAATTACTTTCGGAAACTTAGATGACGTATCGTTCGACGGGAAATCTGCGAGCAGCCGCGCGGAAACTCTTCGAGCCCTTTCGCAGGGAGCACAGTGGGCGAAAACGCGAAATCGACCCTCGAAAATGGAAATTTGTTGTTTTGTTTTTTAAATAAATGAGTGATGGGGATGTTTTAAGAACATTGCAGAGGAAGCAAATCCGGACAACATTTTTTATTCTCCTCCACGACCCACAGGAGGCTGGCAAAGTTCGAGAAAAAAATGAAGAACGTGATATTGTCTCCTTTCACATGATGTTCCCAATATTCAAGTGCAATTTAACACGTTGATTGCCATGTCATACATATTTAGGTGAGGGAATTATGTATCCAGGTTTTAAAATTAATTTTTACCTTAATATATTCATTGTACCAAATTTGATTAGGATCTGTAAAATTCGAGAAAGTTGGAGGACTACTCAATATCATGCATTTAATTTTTCTCAATTTTTATTTCATTAAATAACCTACTTTGATTTTAGGGAATTTTTGAGGTTTCTAGTTTGGCAGTCAAAGTGTTAAAAGAAAACTATTAGGAACAGCTAACAAGGACAAAGTTAAATGGTACAATGGGACTCACACGATGACATATAAATATTTGTTCTTGTGTTATTTTCTTTTAGAGATCTCAAGGTCACTTCTACTTTTTTAAACGGGATCACCCCTTTTTAGACACCTACCGTGATAGTACATTTCATTAGGAATTCAGTGACTGTAATTACTCAAGGGTATTCAAGGTCGCATACAGAGAAAACGTATAAGATTTAAAATATGAAACACCCATGATAACAGTCCCCTTCATTAGGAATTCAGTGACTATTAAAACTGAAGGTCATTCAGGGTCATACGCAGAGATGTATAAGATTTAAAATATAAGAGCAGTATACTTGTTAATTATGGCCGTGTTTACATCGATACTTTTTATAAACGGGCTCTGAAGGAATGTCGAACTCTGACAAGTACATCCAAGGTGATATTCGTACATACCGCATATTTTCAACTATTATTGGAGCACTCATCTATACGCTATCTTTCAGCGAAAATAATCTTTTTAAATTTTATACGTTTCCTCTGTCTATGACCTTGAATAATGGCCTTGAGTAATTATAACCATTGAATTCCTAATGAAAGGGACCATCATCGTGGGTGTTTAACAAGAGGTGGTCCCGTTAAAAAAAATGAAGGTGACCTTGAGATTTCTTAAAAAAGATAACAAAAACAAATATTTTTATGGCATCGTGTGAGCCTCATTGAACCATTGGCTATAGTCGGCATCCACGCGACGTCCTGTGTACAGTGAATTCTCGTTACGAGTCAGTTGCGCCGTTCTGGTGACTGACTCTTAGACGAGGTTGGCACCGACTCGAAATGAGAATTCACTGTATCGAGTGCCGACAATGTGCACACTTTTTGACGTGGTATCACGTTCAGTGGTGGTTCTCCGGCGGAGCGTACTGCCATAATGAAAGGTTCAAGACATTTGACGTACCTTTAAAAATAACAAAGATATTTGAGGTGCAAATGTTAGGTGACTCACTCTGTATGTTACCTTTTTACCTATTAAATTTCATTAAATTATCTCCAACGGTTTAGAAGATATTATTTTAGAGCGCCAAAATGGTACTTTCGCCCACTTTGCGGCGACGCACTAATCCGCCGCGATTCGCGTATCCATACCCGAGCTACAAATCAAGCCGAGTCGAATTTTAGGATCCCAAAAATTTGTAATCACACGAGTATAACGCTTCTTCATGCTGTTCTAATCCCGACTCGAGGTTCGGGTACCCAACAATTCGGTGGCCGCACACCCCTAGTGTGAATCGCGTGCCGCGATTAGGCTCTCAGACTTGCGGAGAGAGAGAGAGAGAGAGAGAGAGAGAGAGAAAAGAGGGGAAGGGCATCAGGCGTATCGAGACACCATCGTTCGAAAAAATTGAATCGCGTTTTCACGGTGCGGCAAGCGCTCGATTATTAAATCCTTTGACTTTCCAGCACTTTTTCGTTCAGCCGTGCGCGCGCGAGCGCGCGTGCCTTTGATCTTCGAACGTCCAATCGAATCCCTTATTTACCGGTCTCATACTTCGCCGACTCTTTGTCCCGCCACGATATTTAAATCGGATTTTCCCCTGGAAAACCAGCCAGATAACAAAGGTGACCCCTCTGGGGAGGGATAAGAGGGGTGGGGGTGGGGGAAAATATTCTCGAGACACATTACGGTCCTGGATACGTAATCGCGGGGTAGGCTAGCCTCCCTGGGGGTAGGACGAGGCTGTCCCCTTGAAACATCCCTTTCAGATCCCGGTCGAGTCTCGGGACGGTGTGAAAGCCACTGTCGTGAAACCGCGCACTTAATTTGCCTTGCAAAATTCAGTCCCTCTTTTTCTGCTCGCCGCGCGTTTCTCTTTCGCCTTCGCCTGCTCTGTTTCTTGGCTCCCCCCCTCTCTCTCTCTCTCTCTCTGCCTCTCTAGTTAGAAAAGACGCGGCGGATCGGCCAAGGAAGAATGAAAGAACCGCTTCCCGTATCTGAAAGGAAACGGCGGAAAGGAGACGAGAAAAGTAGTGGCAGAGGGTAACGAAGAAAGAAGGGAAAGACCTGGTTGGCGGTAGAAAAGTATGCTTAAAATATTAACGCCGGAGGCGGTACGGGTGGTAGGGGCGCGCAGGGTTCTTTGTTCCACGGCGATAGAAGGCCCTGACAGAACGGAGGAAGGAAGGTTGTAGCGTGAAAGAGGGCCGCGCAAACACCCTGCAGCAGTGACGTTCAGTTCTGTTGGCAAACCACCCACCCACTCGCTTGCTCGCTCGTTCGGCCGCTCGACCCTCCAACCCTACGCTTCTCCAAGCGCCCGGCGCGGCGTCGCGCAAAATAATATATGAAATATGCGCCACGTCGAGTTTTCCGCCAAGCGCGCGCGCGCGCGAGCGAGCGAGCGGCCGAAACTTTCCTGCTCCCCGGCAGGGTAAAGGGGTGTGAAGCCGAGGCTCGAGTGGCGAACTACCCCGCCATAAGGGGAAACGAGGGACGCTAATGAAAAACCTTGAATTTTCCATGAAGGAATTACGGCTCTCCGTGCCGTGCACACTCTTCTTCGCCTGTTTCTCCTCCTCCGTACCCCCTCCCCCGACCTGTTCCACCTACCCTTAGCCAGCCCCCTTCCCTTATCCGTTCCTGCCACCCTCCACCATCGGCCAACCCTGCGTGCTTGTGTCGACCAACTCACCCTCGAGCTTTTCCACGCTCTACTGCAGCTACCGGATTATTTTCAGTCGCCCTCGACCCCTTCCACGTTCTCCCACCCACACCCGCGAGCGCTCGGCGGATAGTTACGAACAAATTAGGATTCTCGAGCAACCCCGCCCACCCTCTTTGGTTTCCGATGACTCCATACCACGACGCCCGGTGAATTTCAATCGGGAACCGGCTGCGAGACCGTCTTATCGAGATTACAGCTCGATTTTCATGGCGGACGCGGCCCGCGTTATAATGTCGACGTATGCGCCGCGCACCGCGCCGGGGACACTTTCGTTTTAGTGGGGCCGTTGCTAACGTAACCGGGGAAATTGATAATGCCGTACTAATAATGAGAGATCCAGATGTCGATGCACGGTTAACCCCTTCGAACCCGAAGAATCGATTGTCCAGGATCTTCGGGGGAATTGCGATACAGTGAATTCTCGATATATGTCAACAACACGGGTCTGGCCGGCGACATATATCGTTCAGGAGACATACTCCGAGCCGTGTTATGTTTACACTCCTCGGTGTCCGAGGTCTCTCGAGCTTCGTAGGTTATACCCCGCGGTAGTGGGGATAATTCCGCGACGTTTATCCTCCAAGCCTTGGCGAAATATATAGAGAAATATTTACGCTGTATATTTACTAGAGGTATCAATTTCGCTTGGACATTTGCTGAGATCAGTTGTAGACGCTGTGTAATATATTATCGCAAATAAGAATGTTTACTTTTTCAAAACAGAATAATTGTTATTGTTAAACCAGAACTTTTCTCCACTCCTGACAAAATAAAATTTTTTTTTTATACAAATATTTATGGAATAACAGTTCCAATAAATACACATTATAACTGTTTTCTTAGAACAGGGAAGTCAATCAATTACTGCTATATCAGAACTATAACTATAAGAACTAGACTGCGGTTTTGCCAGCGACATATATCGTCCAGGAGTCATACCCTGAGCCGTGTTATGTTTACACTCCTTGCGGTCTGAAGCCTCTCGAGTTTCGTGGGGTATAGCCCGCGGTAGTGTTGATAATTATGCGACGTTTATCGTCCAGGCCTCGGCGACATATATAGAGAAATCACTGTATCTTAAACTTCTGAAAAAGCGGTTTCTACATTTTTAATTTTTTCATTTGGTGTTTACATCAAACAATATGTTTACTTCCATTTTTCAAACAAAATAATACACGATTTCACCTCAAGAAGAGGTGCATTATTAAATTCAGATACGCTAATTTTTGTAATTCAACGGTTCAAGTGTGGCTGCAATCGCTATTAAAATTGTTATCGAAATCTGACGTAGCTGCCAATATGGACACGGAGTAAATAGAATCTTGGAGGTACGAATGATTTGATCAAAGATGAAGTGAAAAATTGCTTGTATTTCATTTCAAACTCAATTAATGAAATGATTTATTAAAAATTATTCGACTGTTCAAATAAACTCGCATTTATTATTTTATATGACTTGTAGCCAAATAAAGTAATATATTATCTCAACGATTATTTTCCAATAAATTATTTCGATAATGTCTGATCGAGAATTATGATGTTTTTTTTTTAAATAGCTACTTTAGGCTACTTTACCCGATCCGAAAATTCCGTTTCCCTTGTGTCTCCGTGCTAGTTCGGATATGGGAGCGTCCACCGTAAACTCCGCTCCGAGAAGAGCCGAAGACCCGTTTCGTCGGGCCGATTACGGTACGTACCAAGTGGGAACACGAAAATTCGTTTAAACCGAATCTCTAACCAGACCGAGAAGAAACATCGCACAGGATCGTGGCGAGGCGTGGTGAGGCGTTGCGAGGCGGGGTCAGGCGAGGCAAGGCGAGACGAGGCGAGACGAGGCGAGGCGAGGCGAGGCGAGTCGAGTCGAGCGGAGCACGTTTCCGCAGACAGTATCGCTTACCATTGAGGCGTACCACTTGCGTTCCGGTTGCCCCGATCGAATTGAATATTGCAGGGAAAACCTTTCCTCGAAAAACCGATACAAGCCGACCCGAACGAACGATCGCCGATGGCTGCTGCGTTCGACGAAGACGGGAAGCTTGTAGCCGGGGTGGTCCGCGGATACGAGATCCGGAAAGGCTCTGGTATCTGGTCTGCGGTACCAGAAAAAGAGGAGAACAGGAACGGTAACAAGAAGAACGGCAAGAAACGGAGGGAGAATAGGGGTTGGAGAAAGAGGGAGGAGCAGCGGGGGATGAGGCAGGAACATCGTGGAGCGAAAATAAAGAAAGAAGGGTCTCGGCCTCGATAAACATTGCGTGTAGCTGAAACGTCGCCGCCGCCGTCGTCGTCGTCGTCGTCGTCGTCGTCGTCGTCGTTGTCGTTGTCGTCGTCATCGTCGTCGTAGCCTGCAGGTTCGCACGAACACCATCGTGCGCGGGTGGTTCACGCATTCGAGCGCACTCCGGGGTATCCACCGACGCAAAGCACACACGTGCGGTTTACGTGCTTGCGCACACCACCACAGAGAGTGACGCGCTCGCAGAGACGCGGACACTCGGAGCACACAGCACGAAATATTTGAGTTGCTTGGCAAACACGTAAATGTAAACGCCGCGTTTACATTGCCGTTTACTTTTCGCCCCCCCCCCCCCCCCCTCCCCCCTGTCTCCCTTCTTGCACTCTCCATACCCCTCCCCCCCCCCTCCCC
>CM052120.1:13006675-13017287 GCA_028454245.1 Halictus quadricinctus | reverse complement strand
TCAATTCTGACGTTCTAGATTGAACCTCCTACGCCTTGCTCGTAAATAAATAAAATCTGAGTCAACCTTGTGACGACATTTTTATTCATATTGAAAACTACCGCCAGTTGATAAACACGAATGTGCGACAAATACATGGTAAATAGGAACTTCTTTAATTATTAATTTTTCGACACGCATACATAGATTAATACTTTGTTACAGAGAATGAAGACCTTCGTCGAATAGTGTATAGAAAAATATATGTTTCTATCCAAAGAGAACAATGAAGGTGACCTTGAAATCTCCGAAACTCTTTCACATACAAAGAAAAACTTTTACCGGCGCATATTATAGTGCTCCTTATACTGAAATACTTTGGTTAATAAATTGTTTTCATATTTTCATAAACTGCGGAGATAATGAAGTGCTAATATGTTCCACCCTGTATAATCGTCTTTTATCTCTTTCTTTCTCTCTCTCTGTCTCTCTGAACCGTGCTTTCCTCGATAATAACAGAGTAATCTAAACTGATAATGTTCCGTAGCTCACCCTGTATAGCTTCCCAGATGACCTCGATAGACCTGCTGGCCAATTGTCGTTTTCTGCTGTCCATGTTCATTTTCGGAGGGTGGAGACGACCCTTAAACGAGCGATTCTTCTCTAACAGCGACCAAGCACTTTTCATGAATTGTTTTGTGGTTCCCTTAACCCTCCGGTGCACAGGGTTGTATCTATGTGACCCACCACGAAAATAGTTGTTTATTTAACTTCTTGAAATTGACAGTCAATAACTGAATAAATAAATTATCTCGCGATAGATGTAATTTTCTAAATAAAGAAATAGAAACAGGTTCTTCAAGGGGGTGCGACAACTTATTCTTAGATTCAAAGGGGTGCCGATTACTGAAAAGGTTAAGTACCACAGATCTATAACTAAAAAGAAGAAAAAAATGTATAAAGTATGTCAGAAAACTAACTACAGTGTTTACTCGATTAATGTCCAAAACACGGGTCTAGCCAGGGCCATATATCGGCCAGGAGATAGTATTCTCTAGAGGCCTCAGTTCATGACTTTTATCGGCTAGATATTTAGGACATAAATCGAGTAAACACTGTACTCAGTTTTACGCATTATGAATGAAGGCATAAACATATTGACAATAGGCTTGAGCGATGTTTGCTCAAAACATGATAGTGAATAAACGGACTACTAGAAAAAAAGAATTGATGCTAAAAAAAAATTCAAAAATAGAGAAGACCAAGGATTTCCACCATAACAACAGAATCTGGTGATTATAATGGTGCTTGATCGGTAACTTTTATTCAGGGAAAGGTTATGTTTGTTTAGCGTTGCTGTTAAAAATTGGACATTTCGCTCGCAACAAACTAACACTAAGAACGATAGTGAATAATACGAATAGGCGTCAACTGGCTAGCTCCGCGTTGCCAAGTTTATTCGTTTATTCATCGTTGGTGCGCGGGACGAGCCGCAAAAATCGGAATAGTTTTCTTTGTAGTCACGGTGGTGTGAAGAAACTGCAATGTTCGCTCGCGACGCCTTTTAAGCCGGTGCAGGTGTTGCCGGTTGCGTCGCAACGGACCGGTATCTCGGATCGCCGGGGCCGAGTGATTTATCTGGCAGAAATTACCGATAATTATTTCTCGGTCCCGTGACGGCCTGTTTGAAGTGAAACGTCGCCCCGTTGACGTTGATTACACCACACGGGAACGTAACGCGAAGTCGAAGGCCGATCGAAGATACGCCGACGAGGGTTGCTCGTTCCTTGATAATGCGCGTGGGTTACGTGTCACGAATACCGGGGGAATTTCGCGCTACCATCCGGCGATCTTCAACGATGGAATTAAGATTAATCCTTAAATGGCTGCCGGGGATTATTTAAGACGCTCGGCTTGCCCGTGTAAATTCTGCCGGCTGTAATTACCGCTGTTTTACGGCCTACGAAACACCCGTGATCGCAATAAATATTATTTCTCGGCCGTCCAGTACTTTATCGCCTTATTACAACTATCCTCCCGATGAACGAGCAATCGAGCCACCGAAAAATTATGATGACACTGCCATTCGTGTATTCTTCTTCTTTGTACAGGGTGTCGCAAAAATTTTTGTACAGTGAATTTTCGATATATGTCAAAAACACGGGTCTTGCCAGCGTCATGTATCGTACAGGAGACATACCCGAGCCGTATTATAGTTACACTCTTCGGCGTCCGAGGCCTATCGAGCTTCGGGGTATACCCCGCGGTAGTGGGGATAATTCCGCGACGTTTATCGTCGAGGCCTTGGCGTCATATATAAAGAAATCACTGTACTTCCTTGAAAGGGGCGATTTCTGACGCCATTTGAAGTAACTGTTTCCTTTGCGAAAATGTTCTCCGCGACTTTATTAAGGAATTATTAACGAAAAACACGGACCAATCAGAGCGCGGATACAGCAGGCGGATTCTGAATCAGCCAATGCCAACGCCACGCTCAGCTGGAGCCGCTGTAACCGCGTTCTTATTGGTCCATGGTTTTCGTTAATAACTCAAGTGGCGTCAGGAATCTCCCCTTTCAAGGAAGTCAACATTTTTGGGACACCCTATGTACATTCTTCGGAACAGTCAGCAAACACAGTGGATCCAAAAATGTATTTCAAGACTACATTTCCCATTCTCAAGAAATTGTTGATAATTGACACTAGGTTTATGGAGCACTAAAAGTAACTCTTTACATTTTTAGCCATTTTTTTTCAATAACGTATGCCCAAAGAAATAAATTTGGTGACTAATTTCTCATGAATGTATCTTTAGAATGTTAATAATTGTAAATTAAAATATTAGAACAATATTTTTACGGGTCTCGTGAACCTAGTGTTAAACTGCGATATTTTCATTGGAAAATATAGTACAGCAATATTAAAAATAAAATATTAAAATACTATAACAGTATTTTAAAAAAAGATGCATTGACTTTGAAAAAACTCAAGGTCACCTTGACATCTCGGAGAAAAGGAGATATAAAAAAGAGAAATCATACTTATTCGACGCGTCCCTTAGAATGAATACAGTGATTTCTCTGTATACACAGGCTCATGAAAATATTCGAACACCCTTTAAAACAGTATAACTTTTATGAAATTGGATCAAACGATCAGACTTTTTTTGAACAATTAGAAGAATTGGTTTATCGAATTACGTGCAAAAAAGATTTTGAAAAAATTGCAATTTCTAGGAGTTATAAGAGCAAATAAAAAAGGCACTTTCCAAAACTTTTTTATTTGAGCCTATAATGAAAATTTAAAATATGATTTTTGTAGATCTGTGTTAGTTATACACATACTGAAAATTTCATCGAAATCGGTTGACGCAGATAAAAACGGCACTTTTACCTATTTGTAGCTCGTGTATATACTAACCGATTTCGATGAAATTTTCAGTTTGTGTATAACTAAAATAGATCTATACAACGCATACTTTAAATTTTCATTACAGGCTCAAATAAAAAAGTTGTAAAAAGTGCCATTTTTATTTTCTCGTGTAATTCTTACCAATTGCAATCTTTTTTACACATCATTTGGAAAACCAATTCTTCTAATTGCTCAATAAAGTCAAGTCGTTTGACCCAAATTTTAAAAGAGTTATACTATTTTAAAGGGTGTCAGAATACTTTCGTGAGCCTTTGTATGTCGACAAGGTCTGGATGATAAACGTCACGGAATTATCCCCACTATCGGGAGGTATACCCCGAAGCTTGAAAGACGCTCGGACGCCGAGAGACAGGATTCTGTCAAGACCCATGTTGTTGACATATATCGAGAATTCGCTGTAATCAATTCGATATAATCAATAGACACCGAATTATTTTGTATTTGTAGTTCTGACTGACTGTACGTTCTTTATTGGCTATAGACTGCTAACCAAAAATGTGAGATTAACGTTTGCCGATTAAGGAATCATGGAGGAAAATATTATTTCACGACAAAGCTGAGAAGTCAGTCGGTAATCGCATGAGATATTTGTTTTCTGGTGCAGATTGCGCGTAAAACTCGTGGAATGAGAATTTTCTTTTTTGCTCGGTAATCCCCCGCAAATAATCGGAAATGCCAAGAGTGTCAGGGGTCCTGTTCGCAGATACGCGACGTAAACAGTAAACATTTTTCCACACCGATACACAGAATCGCGAGCACGATTGCACGGTAAAGAAAATGTTATCGCGTCTGATAACCCCGGTAATTCTGCTGCAGACTCACGGTGATTTTGCCGTTGAAGAGCCTTTGATCGTCGTTATCGGAAACGGGTACAGAAGCGTCGCCACTATCGGATCCGGCATGACCCTGTGATCGTTCCTGCCAAGACACATTAGCCCCTAACCCAGACCTCAGACGTATCGCGTTCAATAATTCCAGAGTCATTAGTATCAGCTGCTACGATGTCGAATTTGAACGCACATTTCGACACAATCGAGGCTACTATGCTGGGCTTTAACATTCTGACTGCTACAATCCGGTGCACTCGCAATATTATGACGACAGGGATTTCGAAATTGAGCGGTTCTCGCACACTTGCTATAGCAATATCTCGATATGTGTATGTAAGAAATGCGCACGATATTTGTGAAGAATTTATCCCCATTACCGTGAAGTACACGCACACCCCTAGTTTCACATGTAAACAATCCAATATAAAACGATCCATATACAGCGTTTACTCTATAGAGGGTGATCACGCTTTTCGTAGTCAGCGTTTTTCTTGTAAATAGTAAATATTAGAACAACATGAAAGAGGAAAAAGTAGTACTGTTTTTTATACGTAACACAATGGCGTATGTAATTTTATTGTGTTTATTCTATTTTGTTAGATATGAAGGTGACCTTCAATTTTTTTAATGGAATGCTGTATATTTTTGTATACAGGGTGTCCCGAATTTAAATGGCAAAACTTCAGGAGCGTGTAAGGGGACCGAAAAACTGAGACAAAAAGTCTTTTAGAGATTTGCTTGTTTTTGCTTCGTTATCTAAGTATCTCCTGGCCGATATATGTCCGTGGCTACACCCGATTTTTGGACATATATCGAGTAAATACTGTACCTGGCGATTCATTGTACGAATCAATCAAGATTTAATCTAAGACTGTACCTGTGTGACTGTTCCATTATCTGAACACTGTTCCATTGATTAGGTCGGACAGTCGACGTCCTACTGTATTGTGAATTAAACGAGTAAATATTAATCAAATTTATGAATAATAATAAATGAATAATCGCTTGCAGTCTAGTTATTTTTTAAAAAACTATTTAAACTAATTAAACTAGTTAAACTAGTTATTTTTAAAAAATGAGAATAGAAAAATGACCAATTTATACTACTCCATAGTAGTACAAATTGGTCATTTTTCTATTGTCATTACTTGTAATGTTAAATATTGTAAGACCTTCGATTTGTATACTGTTTCTGAATGGAAGCTTTGAATTAGTGGAAATATGGGTAGTAATATGAGACAGGATTAATTTTGAAAGAAACGAAGATGTACAACTGTCAAAGCATTAATTATGATGTATAAGCACAAGAGAACATTGAATATAATAAAACAAGTAAACGAAGGATTTATTTTATTTATAATCGTATGCATGAACTGTGCTTTCTGAATCCGCGCAATCATGATGAGCTCATAAGTGGCATGATAGGCACTGAATCCACAATTCGCTCATCTCGTATTTCACAATCTCATATTCCCGGCAATTTGCCATTTCACTTTCTCTTATTATGTATCATAATCGAAACGCGAACACAATCGTTGCGATGGGAGAGTGTTTTAGTCGTCATAATACCTCATGCAGAATTATTGTCCAAACTGTCAATACTGTGTACGGTTCAAAACCATGGTGTCCCGACATTCGAAAAGGTGAAAAGAATGCATTGACAATGTCGTTGTATAAAAACAGCTATCTTTAAAGAATACATTTCCGAATTTATTTAAAAGACTCTACAAATTAACGAGTTATTTGTTCTTTACAGACATCGCGTTGAATAACGCAAATTATTCGCAAATTATTATATTTATACGCAATTTATTGAACTTCAAAATTTCTAAAGAATTACAATTACATTTGCTACAAGTCGTGACGAATCAGTCTAACTTAAAGTTGGATCAGTTTTAAAACGAGTAACAATTTTGAATGAACATGCTAAAATGAATAGTATGGTTAAAAGACTTAATCATTTCGATTATGTTCCCTCTGCCAAAGTTCTTTTCCTTCTTTATCTATTCTTAACCTTATGTTGATTTCAAATGAATTTGTTTACACTATAAATTCGAATAGTTTATAACTTATCATGGTAAACTCATCAGATTTCACGAGCTGCTTGTGATAAACGATGACCACCGATGTGTTGTGATGTATCGGACACATTAGAAGAGTTACGATGTGAAAATATTATATTTAAATCATCATGACGCATTAAATTTGTAATCTCACTATGTCAAAATGATGGACTCGAAATTTATAAATTTTCAATTATTAAGAGTGCAAGGACGCACTTGTGATCGTTGAGAGAGAGAGAGAGAGAGAGAGTTTTCGTTTCTTCCTGCACATATTACAATAAAAATGGCTAAAATGGCTATCTAAATAACTACAATTTTGTTATTTGTACAACGCAATGTAAAATAGTCACTTTTAGTGCTCCGTAAACCTCGTGTTAAATAAAAATTCACTCATTCTATTTCTCTTTGAATGTGTTATAACGTAATGCATTTTTCTAAAAATATAGAAGTATAAATAAACCACGATTTGTCGAATCACAGTGAAAAACGAAAATCGATGAACATAGACCTTGACACTATGCCAAAATTACGTTTAGGTAGTGTTTTGAAAACGTCTCGTTGCCAGAAATAATAGTATATAATAAAAATATGGATTCTAATTAAAAAATTCAAAGTTGACCTACCTATACATTTTTCATTTTTCATTTAAAGGTGAATAAATGATAGCTTTCGTCCCCCACAAAACCATACAACTTCTACCTAAATCATTTTTTGTGAAAATAGGAAATAATAAAAAAAAAATAAGGAAGTTTCGTTATTGGGCAGAGGAGATAGTTCTAAGACTTCAATCAGCTAGGCGTTTGGGACATATCTAGAGTAAACACTATACTTAGGCGATTATACCGCGGTACTATGGCGCCTGAAGCTTTAAATGCAACATCCATGGCAGAACAGTGTTCGGAACGCAGTCCCACGGTGCCCCGTAACGCCGGCACTGCAATTTTGCAAACCCTGAAAATTACAGATCTCGTCGGTTAAAGGAAACATTCGTCGAAGAGCCCCCGACACCCTTGCCGAACCTAAATTACCCTCTCGACCGATGAGACACTTAATCTTACCGCTCATTATCCAGACGCGGTTTTCTCGATCGCCACGCACGTATCTTCGAATTGGACGTTTCAATCGTACACGAAACGAGTCCGACGAGGACACGCTCGCGCAAAGATTCATGAAATAAGCACGCATTTGCGATGCCCAGAGGAGGCCACAGGATTCGCCTGTGCATGCACTTGCGTGCCAGCGTCATCCGATGCGTGCTTGCGCGTGCGACTACACTATCGTTCAAAAGTTTCGGCTGCTGAGCTTTTCGAGAAAGAAAATTTCACGGGAGGGACGGGAATTTTCGAGAAAGAAATTTTCTAGGGACCCAATTACTGCACCCATAGTTAATTATACTTGTGTTTAAAGCGCAATGAATATTAAATGTCACAAATATGTTGGTAATGTATATACATATATCTTGAATACGCTGACTCGGAAGACTCAGATATCTCTAAAAATATGATTATGATACGAACAAATATTTTAAGTGAAAAAATGGAATGATGTCAAAGAGAACATATAAAAATTGCATTTATATCAGTCAACTTCTTCACATTCACAATTACACTTGTAAATGTACCTATGTGAGCAGAAATGACTCTACATGGAGGTTTCAGAAATAAAAAAAAGTATCACATTATAGAAAAACATTTTTTTTTTGTTAATAACTTTTTAATGACAAACGAGCTACGGCTAAGTGGGGATGGATCTTGTAATTCTTAAGATTCTTGAGTAGCAAATGAGCTCCGAAAAATGAACTGCAAGAAAGTTATTTCTGATCGTTCACTTACAAGTAAATTTCGGAAATCATTCGTTAAAGTTATAAAACTAAGAATTTTCAACAGTATCAGTAGAAACCAATAACTGGCAACTATATAACTACCCACAATCGAGCTACAATGTTTACTCGATATATGTCTAAAACACGGGTCTAGTGTTTCTAGTCTAGAAACTCTAGAGGCCTCGGTTCATGCCTCCTCCCGCGGCAGTGGGGATAATTCTGGGACTTTTATCGACTAGGCATTTGGGACATATACAGAGTAAACAGTGTATTTTGAGAGAAAAGCAACGGAGCAGGTTACCAGACCACAAATAGACAATTAAATGAATCCAGCGCTTAACATACTGTGCAGGAATGTGCTCGAAATGTCGAAAGACCCAGTTAGATGATTTTTACAGGGAATTACAAGTCAGTGATTTCGACTGGTTGGTAGTTACAGTGTGAAATTAGGCCGGTCCCAAAATTGTTCCCCGAAGTAACGTGCGCGTGTTATGAAGCGTCCCAAATACACGGTGTTTCGCCCCAATTCGTGGCGTTCTCTCCGCAAAGAAAAACAAAAAAAGATTAGAGAAACGTTCCCAGGGGCGAATCCGAAACGACTCCGGCTCCCTTCGTTCACCGAATCGATGTTCCCGTCGCGTGCAGGAACCCGAAGCATTCGAAGAGCAAATCGCTGTTAGGAGCGGGCCGATACTCCTTTCCCGATCGTCACGAGAAGTCGAATTAATTAGAGAGTCCCCTCCCCCCTCCTCACCAACAGACAGCACCGTCCCCCTTACATAATTCACGACGCGGCCATCGGTGAGCCGTGCTTTTGCATAACCTGGCCCGACCATTCTTCCCTGGGGGTGTTCGACCGACAACTCATGGCAAGACTGTTTTTCGCACGCAACTACATTGCCCCACAAAAGTTTCGGACCGTCGCGTTCCATGGTCTTTCGAATTGCCCCGCTTCTGATCTTCCTACGAACCAACCAAACAAAGCCAAACGCTTCTCCATTACACGTTTCAGACACCACTGACAATTGTTATAACATAATAGAGTTATGATGGTTACTGAAGTGAGCCGGGCAACTGGTGGCCCATGGGCCACACACTGTTCCTTTCCCCTGATCGCAGCAGTGTCGCCAGATGCGGGGAGTGAGATCGAATCGAGGGGAAAAAGTTACCCCCTCTCTCTCTGCCAGTACCGGAGTATGCACGACAAAGATGGAACGTGTCACGTGACCGGGCCGCTGCGGAAGCGTGGGGAGTAGCGCGGTGGAAGGGGAAGTTAGAGTGGGGGCACAAGTCTTGATCTGGCGACTCTGCTCCTGACCTCCCTGTAGCTCGGACTGCAGTCTCCTTGACAATTACATGTGGGGCGTAGTCGAGACAAAGGTAAATGCAAAGCACTGCAACACCAAACATTCCCTAAAGCCCACCATCCGAAAGTAATGACGAGAATAAAGGAGAAGGTACGGTGAGCCCAGTGTCGCCGGAGGAGGGGAGGGAGCATGAATCGAGGGGAAAAGTTATCGTCTCTCTGCCAGTATCGGAGCACGACAGAGGCGAAACTTGTCACGTGACCGGTCTGTGGCGCAAGCGTGGGGGAATAGGACGGTAGAAGGGGAAATTAGAGTGGGGGAGTAAGTCTTGATCTGGCGACTATGCCTTCTATATAGGTTCCTTGCCACCCACCCCCTTCTCCTACACTCCATAGGAGCATGGTGGGGGGTCTCAGGAGTGGGAAGAGGATATGTGGCTTAAATAATTATTTTAAATAAAGTCTCGGCAGCCTTATCAATTAAGTTACACCAGTGATGGGCACGGTAGGGGCCCCTCAAACGCCTGCTTCTCTCACCAACTTTTCTTTCGTGCAGGGGGCACCTTCGTCGCATTCGCTGGGGTCTCCAGATCAAGACTTGTTCCCCCACTCTTATTTCCCCTTCTACCGCGCTGTTCCCTAATTTTCCGACTCGTTTCGTCTCTGTCGTGCGTACACCGGTACTGGCAGAGAGAGGGTAACTTTTTCCCCTCAAATCGTACTCCCTCCCCTCATCTGGCGACACTGGTTTTCAGTGCCTACCAAAGTTTCCCACCATTGAACTGGTATCCTATGAAAGGAATAGAGTGTGGCCCGCTGGACCTAGTTTCCCGACTCTGGAGATAAAGTCAAGCTAGGAGTGGTGCTTAAAAGTGGGAGAACCGACAAACTAATGGTAGGGGATCATACAGCGACGACGGGGAAAGAGATGACAGAATTGCGAGGGTTTAAAAGATCTTCTTGCGAGGCATGAACAACGTTTGTTTTTGTTACGACAACACATATCAGTGTCGACAATTAGGAAATTGCTATGGAGCGTTCAATCATCTTTTTGAACGAAGATATTTTCTTAACCTTTAGGCGGCCAACAAATGGCGTCAAGTAAATGAATAGACGCATTCCAAGAACTAATGTATTAAGCCTTAACGGTCCGGAAGTATTTCAAGTTTACTTCCCACCAG
>CM052120.1:12993943-13006575 GCA_028454245.1 Halictus quadricinctus | reverse complement strand
GTCCGGAAGTATTTCAAGTTTACTTCCCACCAGGTCCAAGCTGTTTTTCATACGAATAGAACTGTGGGCTCAACATTTTTATATCAAGTGTAGAAAGGAAAATGTTTATATTTTAGTGAAAATTTATTAATATATATTGAACCAATATATTGGACCTTGGTATTGGGCCGAGTAAGTAAAAGTGCCATGCCGCTTATATGGCGGAATTAGTCCGTTAAGGGTTAATTGTTTAACTCTGTTATTTATACAGACACAAAAACATGTTTGCGAGAAAATTATCGGGGGACAAAAGTCTGTTTGGATAGAGGTCATCCCAAGGTGATATTTTCCGTAGTAGTCTTCGAGGCATTCAGTATTCTCCTTTGACATTGTTCTGTAACTGCACCGGTAACCGAGTTAAAGTCCGAAAGAACCGCGTGGCCCACCGCTGTACGCAAAGAGGTGGATTCAACGAATATTTTAGCATACTTCAACTAAAGTAATTGATTCGAACGAAAATTGGAAAAAATTAACAAAACGTATCAACTAGCCCCGGTCCCCCTGGTGTATTTTTAATTCGTTTTACACGCCTAGCCGCGATCTCATCTCGCCGCCTTTTCAATTTAATAAAGTAACCACACTTGCGCCTCGCGAACGATACGAAAGCTCCGCGCGGAAAGTGGGTAAACTGATCGGCCGTGCGGGAAAGCGTGGGGCGCAGTCGATATCGCGGGGGCCGCCATAGAAATGAAGTGGAAAAGCCGTAATATCGAAACAACCTGCTCGAAAGTGTATATGTAGGGAGCAAACAAACCGCACACGAGGTCGATTCTTTTTCCCCGTGCTGCTCGGCCGTTTTTGTTTGCCTTTTTCCCGGAGAGCGGTGCGTTTTTCCACGGCGCTCCACGCCGCGCTCCGGTGCTACACGGCGAAACGTTTTCGCGTGAGAAAATGCTCGAGGGCTCGTAAGGAGCGCGGGTCGGCAGCGGCGGAACCAAGTCGATCGGAAACGTCGAAAGGTTACCGTCTTCCTCTTCCCTGCTTTTCACCGTCGTTCGTTCTACGTTTCTCTTCTGCTTTGCGTCGCTTCTTTTACTCTCCTTCTCCTCCTGCCCCCCCCCCCCCCCCTGCGCTAAAGCGACTCGTTCCTTCTGTTTTTATTCCCCTGGTTTAAAACTCGAAACGACCGCTCCTCCTGCGCACCGATTTCACTTAATTTGGTAGGAGTGTAGCGATTTTCGCGGAAACGGCCAACCCAAACAGAGCCGGGTAGCGGGCGGCGCCCGTCAGAGCCCGAAACAGATACAACGAGGGAAGATCGACTTTGAAATCCTCCGTGTGTCCCGGTGCTGGTCGCCTCGAGTGGCTTCTCGGGAAATAATTACGCGGCTAATCGCGCGAATTAATTTTTTCCTCGTCTGCCGGATTTCGTGGCCGTCCTCGGCAAAATCTCGACCAGAGATCCGGTCGCTTTTCGTAAGAGTTCTGCGTGATGAGTCTGCCGACGAGCGATCGACAATTTTCGAAATAGGTCATGAAATAGGTTAATACTAGGTCTCTTCTTTTTAGAGCAGTAATTGATGCCGAAGGGGGTCCAAGTAAATACAGTGAATTCTCTATGAAGGTCCACTACACGATACCGGCGAGGGACATATATCGGATAGGAAAAATTATTCTTTGATTCACGCCGAACGTTGCCTAGGAATTACACACTGTACGCTGGAATCGTAAATGACCCTACTCGATAAGTGTCCAGACACGGGATATACGATTCAAGTCAAGAAGGCTGAGAAAATGTCTTTCTTTGATACGGGTTGGGTATAACTGGGTATAGGTACTAATACAATTACAAAACTTCTTTATATCCTATTATTTTTGATCTAATTATTTTTATTATTATCATTTCTATTCGGATTATATTTACAGTAATTTTCCGTTAATATAATTGTAATGAGAAGTAATTTTCATCGTTCATCACACAAGTAAATATCATCGGAATTATATCATGTTTAGTATCATTTTAATCAGAAAAAATTCCACAAATATATTATTGGTGAAACTCCCGTAAAATACTAATGAATGAGTAGTAGTGGTTCACACCTATATACCCGATCCGTGTCATGTCTAAACTCCTCGGCGGCAGCGGTAGTGGGGGTTGTTCAGGGACCTGTATCCGTTAGGCTTCTAGGGACTTATATAGAGAATTCACTGTACCAGTGTGAAATAAGGTGCGTATAACTAGACTCTGGCTTTTATGCATTCATGACGAGCTCAATTTACACATTGAAAAGATTAAAAGACGTTAAGAGTAATATACTATTATTTTCACTATATCAAAATTATTCGTGAAAAACATAAAGCGCCATTTAGCTTTCGTGTCTTGCAATTGAAGCCATAAATTTTTAATTTTTTTTATTTTTATTTTTTTATGCACTAACTTTCTTTATATAACTAATGCAGTCCGAATAGTTTTGGGACCCTGTTCAGTACATCACTGCAATGAATGTTTCCTAATTTTTACAAATGGCATCGGACTTGAACCAAATTTTATATAACACTGATACTTGTATCTTATTGCGGTTATAATATTATGCTCAGATTTAACGTGCATCTTTTCTTTGTTCGAATACTTTCATCTATATAGGTAGACTTACTTATATTTATTTATATTCACCATATTTGTAACCTAATTTCTATGAAATCAATCATTGGACCTAATACAAATAGCTAATGACTCGAACTGCCTACTAGAAAATTAGAATTTCGATGGAATATTTGTAAGTCTGGGTCTGAACAGACCCAAGTTTCGCTATCCGAGGGTTAAAGCGTGAATTTGACTATTACTAATTCTGATGAATACAAATTTTAAGTTACAAATGTAAAGTTTACATTGCTTTAAATAAATAAATGTTATAATGTAGCTACTAAAAAATACATTAGAAAGATATTACAATTTCGGTGCAGTTTTGTACATTATACCTAATTCGTTCAGAAATGTTATTACTATATTATTAATGTGTAAATCAGTGATTAATCTGCTAATACAAAAATATTAAGTAAACACACCATTTACGTGTCTCGTGTAAAATAAATGATTACCTTCATTTTTCCTTTCCGTTCTCAAACTATTGTCCGTAAAGAATAAACTAAAATTGAACAAAGATTTCTCATTGGCTATGCAGACATCCGTCGTTTGATATTGTCAAATATCCACGGTGGTGTTCAAGTTTCAATCGAATTCCAACAAGAAGCGGACGTTAACAAGTCAATAAGCTCCTTCCACAGGGAACGATCACGTAAATAGACGGGGGATGGTGGCGTTGACTGACGTCACTAAGTTAATTGATTCGAAACATGACCATAGTCTGCGTCTTCCACTCAAAGGAAGGGCGTACAATAGAGGGGATAAATCATTCCTCGAAACGCCGGGAATAATTGGAGCGTGAGACGGTAATGGAATTCGAAAAGAATTCATTATAACGCCTGAGCCACCCTCGGAAGCCATTTCCATCCCCCTAACCCACAACTTCTTACCCTTCCCCGTTTGACGATCGCACAATAATTCCCTACTGTCCTTTCAATTTCAATTCGTTACTATTTTGTCACGTTTCCGCGAAAGTTTTACTACCTTTTTTTCCTCAATTTACTTTTATTTACACGCGAGAGGTATTAGATGATCGCAGAAATTCGTGCCCGATTTTCAAAGACCCCAAAATAATTTTTAGAAAGGAAAATTTCCTTTTTTAAAGGAAATTTTCACGAAAATATGAATCGATCAGCTTGCTAAAACGTTGGGAGACAATTGTAGAAAATGGCGGTGACTATACTAATTCGTTAATAAAATTGTTATTCTAAATCGTAACCGCTTGTGTTTTATTTTCTAAGGTGGAAGATTATAACCATTATAAATTATAAATAGACTGCGGATCTTTAATGAAATAGACATTTATTTTCTTTCCTTATTATATTCAGCAGATTGAAAATAGTATAATAGTATTTTTAAATTTTTCTAATATTTTTGCTACTTAAAATTACACCTGCTAATTTTTGTAATAAAAGCATAAAATCCGCAGTTTAATTATAACTAATATTATAAATAGTAAATTAGTAAATATGTAATTAAATGATAGATAACAATAATAATTAGCTTAGTTACTTTAATAACCTTATTTTCATGTGAAATTAATGATTACCATATTTGAACAAACATTTACGTATTAAATTGTTATAATTTTGCTAATGTTAACCTTACATTACCAATCCCTGGTTACAATAAAAAATATTAACAGCAGATCTATGAAACTTCATGGAAACTGTACAATTTGAAAGTTGCGTTGACTTATACTCCATTACGAGAAATGCATTAATTCCAGTATCAATTTACCGCGTTATCAGTTTGTTGAAACATCAAATTGAATTTATTTCCGAGCGTGAATTTTACACTCGCTACAAATGTATTCGATAGTAATTTAATGAAATAAAAAAGCTCTACAGTTTCTTTCGAAAATGTTCAATATTTTTCACCTCACAGTAGATTATTTGCTCGGAATTCGTGTCGCGATTGTAGGTAGCAGAGTATAGTATTCTGCTTTCTGTCCAAAAAATTAAGGACAGGGAATACGATAGTGTTATGATTACTACAAAACAATTTTGCGACAAGTTTCTTTGACAAATGTCCACCGATCCAGAGGTGTAGATTCACCCCTAGGACGGATGACCATTACTTTTTATACTTCTTTTTATACTCCCATAGAAATGCATGAAAATTACTTAGAATTTGATATAATATCCATCTAAGAAATCAATTATACGAATCATATGAATATGGTACTTGTATGGCCATGGAAAAGGTAAAAAATAGCGGTTTTTGATTTTTGTAACTATGCGCCCCCACTTTGAAAAATCTGAAAAAATTATATGTTAACAACCATAACGAGATGCTAAAACTGTGGAAACATAAACTTATTGTCTCATAACTTCTACGAGAAATCGGCATTTCAACATTTTTTTTATTTTTTAAAATTCGGTTTCGAAACTAAAAATTCTGAAAAAATTCATAGATATGCATTCTAATAGCTAAAATATGCTTGATTTTTTTCAGAATTTTCAAGTGAAGAGAATAAGAGAAATTACCGGAAAACCTAATTTCCTTTGTCACCCCATTACTACCCCCCATGTCGACATACAGGGTTGAAAATTGGCACAAAGTATTTTCTTTGGACAAACTATCGAATGGCCTATCGCAAATTCAATTTGGTTTGGGGGCAGTTTTGACGTACTTATCCGGCTGCACCCTTCATTGGACGTTTAAAAATTGGCTGTTCGATCGTCGACCTCTTTCACTTTCTCAAAGCAAACAATCAATATTCGAGGTTCACGTTTTTCAAATAAAGAGATCGAAATTTTAAACTTGTCCCCCTGTAAACAAACTTATTATACGACGCAACCACAATGTCGGCGCAACAACTTCGCGAACGAATTATCGGCATGTAATCGCGTCGAAATGATCGCGTGTAAAACCACGGAAGCGACGAGTATGACAAGCGGAGGAACGGATGAATCGTTGGATTTTTTTCTCGCGTCGTAATCACGCGAGGCGCATTTCCATTCGATCGAATTATGCTCGTCCCTCTCGGCACGTCCGCGTCGAACGGGATTGAGAACGGCCAAAAAGAGAGGACGAAAATCACGATCGCCGACAATCGAATCGAGCGGAACGGTTTCGTTATAAAAGGAAATATTATCGTCGCCCATTATCGATAATTACTGTCGGCTCACTTATGGGACGGGGCTTTAAAATGAGAGTGACATTTATTAAATGGAATCGCGGGCCCGCCGCAGAGCGGTTGCGCCCGGTCGATCGATTACAGCCGTAATGAACGAGCGCAAAACGGTCGCGCGATTGTATCGAAAGATCGACAGCACGTGTACATTTAGGGTAGCCCAGAGCCGTTCAGTGTCTGCCCGTACGGGCAACGATTTTCTTGTCCTGGGCACGCACAGAACGGCGGCCGCAAAGCCACGCCCCTACGGACGCATAGCCACGCCCCTGCGGGCAAGGCTGCTTGTGCTATTTGTCACACGCATTGTCACAGCTACAGTACCGCTCAAAAGTGCCCGGACACTCCGCGGAGGATCCGTCGATGAATTTTGTACTTAATTTTAGTGTAGTATTAGTAAGTTCCACATACGTAATTTTTAATTTAAAACGTTAGATATTTCATAACAAACTAATAAAAATCGATTTTAGTCATTATTTCAGGTACTGAAATAACTTTTATGCAATGTTAATTCATATTTCGCAAGTGTCCGGATACTTTTGTCACTTGCCCGTAGCTTTGGCCACACGCATAACTTTTGAATTAGTGGACTCCTAGAATTGAACCTTGGATTTTCGGCAATTTCTCGTCAAAATCTACAGGATTACGTAAAAAAAAGTTAAAAATTTCTGGTGTCCTGAGGTGAAGTTTAACCCATTTTTAACGTTATCAGTGATGTTAGCAACAGTAGTCGAATGTAACTGGACAAAATTTTTGCCGGTATTGCTTACGCAGTAAACAAACAACTTTTTGAAGTTTAAACAAATTCCGGTTTATTATATTGGCTATTAATAACCGAGAAATGTGCCAGTGACTTATATTTGTTACTAGTAACCCAGAATAAAAATTATCGTTCAAAACGGTTATTCGTGATCGGAATATTAAAAATTAATATTTTTCAATCATTTTATTATTCGAAAAATTTCTCTGGGAGTTATTAATAACTGGTATTCCATTGAAATACACATTCATTCGATGACTTTTTTCAAAAACATTTTTAAAATGTTATTTTCCACCTCTAGAATTCATTGTAGCGATGCCGATAATTTTTCGCGAATATCTCGGAAGCTAAACGAGACCGCCGCCAATATGCAGTGGAATAAGTTGTTTAAAATATACATTTTTACAACATATCTCAAAATCATCGGCGGATAGATACATAGGTCTTCTGCAGCTTCACTGTAACGCAGATTTGCGGACCGACTCGTCCGGAAACCATTGTTATCCCAGTTCTAATTCGACTCTCGGCCAAATTATTGCCGCGACGGCCGGCGTTTCGCGGCCAGTAACCGTGCTCGCTTTTACACGGCTGTCTCAGCCGACGCGTTCGCGAAACAATCGCACGTTTTCATCCTCGGCTAAACATACTTAAAACCAGCGCCGCGCATCGCACGACGTAACCAAAATGTTTGCATGACGGGAAACGGCACGTGTACCCGGCGCAAATAACTCGAAAATATCTGCTCTGGAATTTTCTGTGAACGGGGATGATGATAAACTTTGTATATTTCCAAAAACCCCACAGAACCAAAACCAAATTTGATCATTGTAACCGAAATTTCAAAGTTAGAACTTATCACAGGGATTACTTCTTGAAGTCTTTCAGATTAAAGGTTCTGTTTAAACATCTCTATTCCGAAAAGAATTAATTTTTAAATATACAGGAAGAATTGTGTGTCACCCATATATGACCGACGCGACAGTGAAAGTGTTAATTATTTATTTTATATAATCACAAAACCACATGTCAATACAGTGATTTCTCTATACATATATGTCGTCAAGGCCTGGATGATAATCGTCGCGGAATTATCCCTACTGCCGCGGGGTATACTCCGTGAGGGGCCACGAAGCTCGAGAAGTCTCGGACGCCGAGAATTCTAAACATAACGCGGCTCGTGTATGTGTCCTGGATGATATTCGACGCTGGCAAGATCTGTGTTATTGACATATATCGAGAATTCACTGTACAATAGCAAAGTCGTTGATACATCCGATCGTAATCGGTATTTTCATTATCGCGCATCGCAGTTTAGTATCAATTAAAACAACTTCATAATTCTTCACAATTCTTATCTTCTGTTGTTACAGTGTTTACTCGATATATGTCCAAAACACGGGTCTAGCTAGGGTCATATATCGGCCATGAGATACTATTTTTTGATCCACGCCGAACGTAGAAAAGAACAGCGAAGCTCTAGAGGCCTTATTAAGAGACCTTATTAAGTGTACTAAGTAAGGCAGTAGGGATAGTACTAGGACTTTTATCGGCTAGGCATTTCGGACATATATAGAGTAAACACTGTATTGTGAAAAGAAGTAAAGAATCGAACACTTTCTTTAAACACGTGTTACATGACGATTAAAGATAATTTCATTCTCAAAATATACATTTTCAATTCAGTCTTCAATATTTTTCTTCAGTTGCATACATTAATTTTTTAATTCGTCAGCCCCATTTATACAAGTATCTATTTTTGTATAACTATCTGTATCTTCTTCTTTCGTTCTTCCTCCTTCAAATATAAGAGGATTGAGAAAGTAATTAATACCATAAATCAGAACTTTTCAGTTTTAATTTTATTCAATGAATTGCTTTGACATGTTAACTCTACGTATGCTATGCCGGAGTCATTCGTGACCCGCCGAGGTGGGGATAAGCTCGAGCGACCTTCAATATGTACAATTTTATAATTATTTCGAAATAAGAAAATCGCTATCCCCTCTTCTTCTTCTTCATTCGAAATACGACGAAAGCCGGTCCCGAGCCATCGCCTTGTATCGAAAGAAAACTGTAGTGAAATGTCGGCGTGGGTCAGAAATGACTCCGGCATAGAACTCGCAGGATTCCGTGGGTTGTTTGTCAATTTACGGGCAACATTATTTGTTCTTCGAAGAATTTATAATTTGCGGATAACATTGTTGTAGAATGATAGGCAAGCGACGTTTGCAACCAAGTAGAAACGGTGAATCGTGGACAGACGGCTTGTAAGAATTATATTGTTGGCTCTGAATAAATTAATAGGCTTACAGTGAATTCCCGATATAAGTCACTGCAAGTCTCGCGTTTAAAGGTCACCGGAACTACCCATACCACCGCGGGATATACCCCGTGAGGGGCCGAAACTCGAGAGTCGTGTAACATTGTATCAAAGAAAGACATTTTCTCAGCCTTATTGTCACTATCCGCCTATATGTCACAGGTTTAGGACATATAGACGGATAGTGACATTTACGTTTCCAGCGTGCACTGTGTATTTCAAATGAACGTTCGGCGAGAACCACAGATTTCTTCTAAATGTCATTCGCCAGAACCGCGCAAGTGACTTATATCGGGAATTTACTGTAGTCTGTTTTCTAGTTGCGGTTAAGTAACGAGGGACGATTCCAAATGCTTTTCTATTCAAGTAGTTTTGTTAATATCTTTGTCCATTTACGGGCAGGCTACCATCATCCACGTCAGACCACGTTATCTTTCTAAAGTACACTTGGGAGAATTTATAATTGGAAGATAACATCGTTGTAAGCTGGTGCGCAAGCGATATTTGTGGACAAGGGGAAACGGTGAGTAGTGGACAGACAGCCTGTACGCTCTATTTTATTGGCTCCGAATAAATGAATGCGCTTATAAGTTTTGTAGGCGCATTTTTAAAGTGAGTTCGGAATAATTTATAATTTCAAGATGATATCGTTGTAGAATGGTACGCAAACTACTAAACAAGTACAAACGGTGATTAATGGGCAGACAGCTTATAAGAATTACTTTATTGCCTCCGAATTAATTAATACGCTTATATGGTTTACAGTTGCAACATTAAAATGTTTGTTATTCCTAGACTGTGGATGTTTATGCAATTTTTAATTTTTTGGACAAATTTTCAGAAAGTGGGATCACAAGAAATTTTATTTTTAGTGGGAATAGTCTTTAAGATCCAAAATACATACAAATCGTACTAAATTCTATCGAATTTTATGTTTTCGGATTTTTTAAAAATTTTTATAAGCAATAAATGCATAAAGTTCCGCAGTCTAGTCATTACAAACTATCACATTGTAGTTGGATCATTGAGCCTGTCATATGTCAAATCGGTTACCCATCTTTCTAGTTTTCAGACTTTTTACTGTCAAAGCACCCTGCGTGGATTATTGGGATCACAGTGAATTCTCGATATATGTCAACAACACGGGTCTTGCCAGCGTCGTGTATCATACAGGAGACGTACCCGAGCCGTGTTATATTGAACCGATAGTGGAGATAATTTCGTGACGTTTATCGTCCAGGCCTTGGCGACATATATAGAGAAATCACTGTGCTGGAACTTTTAGGATGCAAAAGGATTAAGAGACGACAAACCTTTCAATTTTGAGTGTCATTAATTAAATTAAACCATGCAAGATTTTTTAAGTTACCGGTTTGACAACCATCGTGTTAACGTTTCCAACGCTGCCGACAGTAGTAGTACAATTACCTTGCCACTTTGATCTAACCAAAAACACCCTGCTCTCCCCTGGTAATAATATTTCTCACTCGCGCACCACCGAAAACGGCGATAAAACAAGAAGACCGCAGCGTGACACGTTCGGGTGATGTCTTACGCAGCGAGATATCCGGCGGACGTTCTGGATTAATGAAAAGCACACGGTCCGGCCGCAAATATGAAAATCGCATCGGGCCGTTTATTACAGGTGGTGGTCGGGTAGGGCATATTTATTAAAATCCCGAAAATGCGTCGGACGTGATGGATTTACCGTTCCAATCAACGGGGAGAGGACCGGGTATAACGAGCGCGCGTCATTTGTTTCTAATATTATTCTTCCATTCCGCCAGGGGACCGGGCGGGACGTTAATAACGGGCGCAACCGTATCGGAACGTCAGGAGACAATAATTGCCATCGGGGAACGGCTCGACAGAGATGGGGCGACAACGAGTGGCAGGGAACAGTGTGGGTGGACGATGCACGCGCGCGCGCGCGCTTTTCGAAATGGATCGGCCAATTACTCCCGCCGTTCTTGTCTCTCGTTTTTCCCGGCCGTTGTTTTCCTTTCATTTCCATTTGGAAAGCACGTCCCCCACCCTCCTGTCGCGCCCAGCGTTCGGCTCCCGGTCCCCGTAGATCCACGGGTCCCGTGTTCGCTCTTTTAACGCGCCATTCGGAACGTCCACGTGCTGGTAATTGGAAATTTCGCGCGTCTGACCCAGTTCACGTGGTCGCCACCGCGGGTTTAATCCCCGCGTCGCGCACAAAATCACACGGAGGAAAAAACCGGAAACGTCAGTTGACCGGGACCAATCGAAGCGATTTTACAGGAGCAATTTGTACCCGTGCTCTCCCCACCCTCCCCCTTCCCCTACCCTTACTCCCCCACACCCCGCCCCCTCCCCCACAGGGAAAACTATATTTATAAAAAAGTCATTAGAGCACGAGGCGGCTCTCTCTCTCTCTCTCTCTCTCTCTCTCTCTCTCTCTCACTCTCTCTGCACCCTACACCCCCACACCCCATCCCCGGTGTTCCATTAAAAATTCCACGAACGATCCGCGAGCCGCAAACGGGCTTTTTTCCCCGAGGATCGCGGGATTAGCTTACGTCGAAATCTACGCTGCGCGCTGGTGGAATCGATGAGGTCTTTTCTACGGTCCGGGTAAAATGATGAAGCGTTTCATGCGTTTGAATACAGGGTGGTCCGCTTTTTTGTAAACAACACATTTTTTCCCAAAAATGTTTCGGATAAAAGTTGTTGGGTTTCGTGGGATGGTCACGTTGAATTTTTTGCCAGCGCACAGTGGGTTATTTGGCCCGAAAAGCCGGAAATTATTTAAGCGTTATATATAGACTCAATGCTATAATGTAGTAGGTAGTTGAATTCGTCTTAACATCAGCTATAACATTATGAAATAAAAATATATCTTAATAGTTAAAAAATTAAATTGATCTTCAGTTTTTATAAAAAAAAAATTTTTTCCGAAATTTTATGTATTGAAATTTGTAGACATCTGAATACTGTTAATCTTTTGTTCGAACCTTTTTTTCCTCAGATTATCGGAAACTCTTGGAAAATCGTGGCGATTGTGGAGTACGTGCACCGAAAAGCTGGAAAAAGTATTTTTACACGTAAATTATGTTAAAATGGTGTAAATTATTATTTTAATACAAAATATGTAGATCATGAAATGTTTTAATAAGTAGATATGTATTTTAAGAATATTTTTAAATTATTACCATCAATTACGGCGTCTAGGCGTACGTAAAACACTTCTAAACGCTAATACTAAATTAGCTATAAAACATCAATCCGGACAAATCCGGAACCAAACTTTATTAGCTTGGAATCACTTTCTACCGAATATAATGAGACCAAAAAGACCATCGGGACTCACTCAGAACCATAATAAAATCGTTAATGAAGTCTTGTAATTGTAAAAATAATTTCTGAATTATTGATCATATACAAATATTAATAACTTTATGAATAAGTATAATAAAAAAATGAAAACAGTCTGAAAGTGTAGTCCATACTTACCTAAAAGATATCTTTTGAAGATTAACTTTTGTTCGAAATATTTTTTCGTCAGTGTCACGTCCCGTGGTTTAACCACTAGAAAACTCGAAAATCCTTTAGGAGACAAGATTCAGAATTCAAATATTGAGACTCATAAAGTATTTATAAGATTATTATGACCCCGAAAGTCACTTACTGGCGAAAAACACTGTAACTCAAATGTAAGTGTGGAATTTTGGTATTCCGTAGTGCTCCAAAAAAGTTAGAGCTTATAATTAACCCCCAGTACTATAATATACAGGGTGTTCGAGATAATTTGTACCAGCGTTTTTTC